>CANUEP010046497.1:0-63388 GCA_947857235.1 Jatropha podagrica | reverse complement strand
GCATGTCAAGCATTCTATGTTGAAAAGAGAACAGAAAAACTTCAAGGAAAAAAGAGACTTGTTATTGATTACAAACCATTGAATCATTTCCTTACAGATGACAAGTTCCCTATTCCAAAGATTTCCTCTATATTGATACATGTACAAAATGCCAAGTACTTCTCAAAGTTCGATCTTAAATCTAGTTTTTGGCAACTTGGTATTTGTCCTGAAGATCGCTACAAGACTACCTTCTGCATTCCTGATGCACAGTATCAATGGACTGTAATGCCTTTTGGACTTAAGACTGCTCCCTCTCTCTTTCAAAAGGCCATGATCCGTATCTTTGAGCCCATCTTATACAGTTGCATCATTTACATTGATGACATCCTTTTGTGGCCCATGAAGATCTGTTAATCCAATTTCACTCTCTGGTCCACTCCTATGGTATAATGCTCTCAAAAAAGAAGTCCATTATTGGTAAACAAGAAATTGACTTTCTTGGACTCCACATTAAAGATGGTCAATACCAGCTAGGCCCACACTTGGCCCAAGAATTGGCCCATTTTCCAGACTCCAATCTCACTAAAGTCTAAGTCCAACAATTCCTTGGAATTATCAATTACATCTGAGACTTTATTCCTAAGGCCTCAACCTGTACAAAGCCCCTATCTTCTTTACTCAAAAAGAATCCTCCTTCTTGGACCCATGAACATACCACTTCAGTCAAAACCCTAAAAGACCTAGCCCAAAAGACTCCCTCTTTGACTATTCCTTCTGATGATGCACAGCTCATCCTTCAAACTGATGCTAGTGACTTAGCATGGGGTGCTATTCTAATTCAGAAGAAAAATGGAAAAGAATCCCTCTGTAAATTTGCCTCTGGTAAATTTAAAGATGCTGAACTCCATTGTCATTCCAACTTCAAAGAAATCCTTACTGCTAAATATGGAATTCAAAAATGTGAGTTCTTTCTTGCTTCCGCCATTTTATTGTTCACCTTGACAACTCAGCTTTTCCCAAAATCCTTGAATTCAAAGCCAAACACCTTCCTGATAAACAGTTGCTTAGGTTAAAAGATTGGTTCTCCCGTTATGATTTTGAAGTCCAACACATTAAAGGACACACCAACCTTATCCCTAATTTCTTATCAAGAGTCTCCAAGCCTGTCACTCCTGTCTCCTCCACTATAATCTATCCTTTTTGTGGTATGGCCTATTTCATTCAAGACACTCCACATCCACAAATGCCACAAGGCCTCTCCTCTCGAGAACGTGACATCTGGATCTACAGAAAAATAATTGAGATCCATCCTCAGGTCCTACCTCGCCCTAATGATTTCACTGCCCCTTTTCCTTGGAAACTGTTCCCTACAATAACTGAGTCATTCCAACACACAGATAATGAGTTCTGGTACCTATGGTGTCTTACTACTCTATACCATCTTCCCATAGAAATTCCCTTGCTCCAAACCCTTTGGTTTCTCCACAAAGAAGAAAATCGATAGCATCCTGCCTGGAAGTTCTTTGCCCTATTTGAAAATATATCTTCATGGCAGTTTAACCTAAGAGCCGGGATTCACAAGGATAACCTATTCACTCATCCAAATTTTGAAAAACTAAAACAGTATGTGGCTATCCTTTTCCTTCATCAACAGTATGATCCAAGTGGCACC
This sequence comes from Jatropha podagrica, assembly GCA_947857235.1. Classification (NCBI taxonomy): domain Eukaryota; kingdom Viridiplantae; phylum Streptophyta; class Magnoliopsida; order Malpighiales; family Euphorbiaceae; genus Jatropha; species Jatropha podagrica. Next base: position 61,734 of record CANUEP010046497.1, on the reverse strand, counting down.
ATTGAAACAACTGTCTCACACTGGAAAAATCTCCCCCGTAGATTTGAACAGTCCCCCTTTGCAGCTAAACAAGCACTGTTAACTCATGGAAACACACTCAACAAAGTAACAGACCTATATATTCCCATGGTTAGCATGCACAGACTAGACTTAGACCCTAGAAGACTCTTCCCATATGGAGACCTTAAAGCTGGCCCTTCAACTGGACCCTCTGGCCCTCTTGGTTCACAATTTCAAGATTCTCAACCACCAGAGACCCCATTATCCTCTCAACAGATTGAAGCTCTCATCCCCAGAAGATCAGCTCGCCTTCAATAATCTCAAAAACCTCCTCCTGTTCCTAATGATGACATGCCTGATGTCCCAGGCTATGATCCTGACTTCCTTTGGCCAGATGCCAAAATAAAGCGTCCACGTTGGACTTACTATGACACTGAGACTGATGACTCAGATGATGACTTCTCTGAACAAGAACCCTTCAACAGAAGTGGGTGGTAAACTCAAAAGTATATCATCATCAACATCCTTGTCATGGTCTTTGTCCCTTTGTGATAATGTAATGTAATAATGTTTGTTTGTCCTTTTCCTTTGTCCTCATGTAATAATGTAAGCATATTTGAGTCATTGTCGTGGGCTCCCCCACATTGTTATGTCTAGGATAAGATTCCTTATAAAAGATAAGGTCGCCACATGGTCACATACCATTGGCTATTTAGGATTACTCTAGATAGGGTAAGATAAGCATGCCACATGGACAATCCTTATTGGTCCCTTAAATTTCATAGGATAAGGCATTTTTCCTATAAATATGTATGCATCCTCCATTGTAAAAACACGAAGCAACCAAGCAATAACAAAGCTACTTAGCATTTGCTCTCTAATGGCTTTCTAAATCTCTCTCTTCTCCTCTCTGAAAGTAGTTCCTGTACTAAATAGTTTCCTCCTTTGTCAATGATCCTAGTCTCCGATCTGTACCCCTTGTATGTTATTTCGGTTCAGCGATTTTAAAGACCTTGAAAGGCCTGTTGAAGCCATGGATGGCGTGTTGTGGCTATTTGATTGCGAATTGCTGAACGAGATACCATGCTGGGTGGACAGCTCTCGGTATTCCCAAAGCACCTTTTGAGATATTCATCTTCTTTCATGGGTTTGGCTTTGGGACCTTTCCAAGGAGAGTACTTCCAAGGATCATCATCATTATCATCATCATGATGAAACTTGGTGGATGGAGGATTGCAAGAGTGTCTTTTTCTATGGAGAGGTTGAGACTCTATTTGAGTGATGGTGACTGAGGCGTCAGCAAGCCAGTCATCATTTTCATACTTGCAAGAACAATCAGGATCACACATAGAGGAATCAACATCCCAAAGGAAGTGACCATTGTCTTTGGCAGAATAGATTTCTAGACCAGTGGAAGCAAAGCTATGGATAGGGGCTTTTAGGGGTTTGCTTTTGATTGGTTGGATTAGAGAGATAGAGTGTCGAGGTTCAAAACTAGATGAAAGGAATGAAACTCTGACAGACTTATCCAATTGTTTGACAAAGATAGGATCTTGCTGTTGGACTGGTTGAGGATACTGGTGTAGCTTTTCATAGTTTGTGATCCAGACAGAAGGGATCATTTTTTCAAGATCTTCACGTGGTAGTTGCCTAGGAGTTTGAACAATAGTGGATGTAGGACCACCATCAGCAAAGATAAACAGGGCATCACCATGTGAGACACCAGGTGTCTCCAGATTTATGGCATGATCTTGTAGCTTGTAGACTATTTGGTGATGTAAGGTAGCTGAAATGGTTTCAGCAACTTGTTCTACACCAGTGATTTGAACTTATACTTTCAAGGCAGTACTAAGATGAGAATCTTCAAGAGACATGTTGAAATTGGGGAAGAAAGTGAGGACTATGCTACCAGCGTTGAGGGTAGTAGCAATAGTACCAATTACAGCATGTTTATACTAAAGATAACGAGTGTCTAGAAGAGACAATCGAGCAATGACAGGGAGTCCTTGTCGACCATGGTAGGCTAGAACAAGGCGGATAGCATCGAGGTGAAGATGGGTATATTTTTGTTTTTTCCTTTGAGAAATAAAGTGATCAGGTATTTCTAAGGTAACATATTATTCAGAAGTGGTAGAAGATAAAACACACTGAGACAGGGAAGAGGACTGGACATATTCTTTAATATTAATAGAGGGACGGCTAATAATTTGACGGAGTTGGCGAGACAGAGAGGGACTACGTTTAAACACAGCATATGGGTTTAGAATAGGTACAAGGGAGTTGTTTATTTGGGCAGTTTCTGGAATATGGGATATTTCTACAAGGTTATCTATTTTATCTGTAAGGTATTGTTTACAGGTAGGGGGTAGTTGTAGAGATGAGGTTTGCATAATAGGGTTATTACTTACTGTTTCCATGATGAACAGGGTTCTCCCTCTTCCAGTAGTTACTGTAGCTAAGTAGTTTTCAGACCAGAGGCTCTGATACCAGAATACCGAGAGCTGTCCACCCAGCATGGTATCTCGTTCAGCAGTTCGCAACCGAATAGCCACAACACGCCATCCGTGGCTTCAACAGACCTTTCAAGGTCTTTAAAATCGCTGAACCGAAATAACATACAGGGGGTACAGATCAGAGACTAGGATCATTGACAAAGGAGGAAACTATTTAGTCCAGGAACTACTTTCACAGAGGAGAAGAGAGAGATTTAGAAAGCCATTAGAGAGCAAATGCTAAGTAGCTTTATTATTGCTCGGTTGCTTCGTGTTGTTACAATGGAGAATGCATACATATTTATAGGCAAAGTGCCTTATCCTATGAAATCTAAGGGACCAATAAGGATTGTCCATGTGGCATCCTTATCTTACTCTATCTAGAGTAATCCTAAATAGCCAATGGTATGTGACCATGTGACGACCTTATCTTTTACAAGGAATCTTATCCTAGACATAACAATGTGGGGGAGCCCCGATTATGATTTTTAGTGACAATTGTACCCTAATATAAAATTAAAACTAGATTTTTGGATATAAAATCTTTGGTTAGCTTAACCCATCAACCGGCCCTGGCCGAAACGTACCATTCCAATGATGGCTATCATCGTCTTCTCTAACTCCATGGGAACTCTAAGCTCTATTCTGCCTCCAACTTGTTTTTTTTCTCCCTCGATGTCTATCTCTATAAATATGCAATAAATTCATCTTCGCCATCTCGCTTGTCTCTCCAGACTTTGCAGCTCCATTCCAGAATTTGCTTATTTACAGCATGTGTTAGCTGTAAATTGGGAGAAGAATTTGAAGTTTTTGCTTATTACTGTATGAAAGCTATTGTGGACATGACTCATCTTGCTTAAAGTCTTTATTTACTTGGATCATTGCAACCTAAATGTCACTATCATCATTACCGCAACAAAAACAAATCCAGCTTTCAATAGCAGCTGAGTTGTTAAAAGTCGAAATTGCAAAGGCTTCACCTACATCAGCAGTAATAGACATGGCCTCACAGCTGATTTGTGCTTTACCAATTCAACGATACAGACCCACTCAAGAGAGAATTAATTAAAAGGTAATTGATCAATTATCTTTTTTTTTGTCGATCGAAATTATTCAATCATTTGCTTAATTTTTATGAAAAGTAAAAAATTATCAAAATTTAACGAAGCAGAAAGAGTAGTTAAATTTATATGGTTTAAATGAATATGAAATAGGGCCAATTTGATGGGTAACTGTTGTCAATTATTATCATGATAAGATGTGAACTAAATCCTTGAAAATGCAAATGAGGAATGTTATCCTGAAACTTCAACCATTCATGACCATTGAAATGCACCTCTGCACGCGTAGCAGTTTAGCAATAGTGACCTGGCCAACTCAGTGCAATAGTCAAAATCTTATAAAAAAAACAAACAAACAATAATTTCAAGTCAAGACCGCACTTGTAGAGATAGTCTAGAGATAGTCTCACAGTAAATGCATATAAGACATTCAAAATTACAATCCCTCCGTATAACTTGCAACAAATAATAATTTTGTACAAGGATGATCAGATTATAACACAGACAATACTCAATAGCAGAAGATGACCAAGAACCAACGTCCATCAAAACCCAACACAGTAGCTGCTCTTGCTTAAACTGTGAGCAAGCAACTCTGTTAATATATTTATCTCACTTGGCAATGACTGCATAAGCCAAATGTGAAATGTGTTGTAACTTGTGAATCTATCAGAGAAACCATGTCCGACTCTCTTTTCCGAATATGAATGCAGTACCTGGCTGTCGCAATGGCTTCATAGGCTCCAAATCCAAATTGTTTCAGACGTTACAGCTCTTGTTTATTACTCTTATCCACTTGTTCCATATCCCTTCAAAATCTGCTTTCAGCAGAAAGCAGAAACAGAGGAAGTGAGAATGAAAATTGCCTATTGCTATTAGGGAAACATTAATCAAAATGTTCAACCATTAGTAAAACTTGCAAAAATAATAATAATTGTTAGTGCAACAAATCACCTTTTAGCCTTCTATCTATCTCCTTTATCAAAATTTCGTATTCACGGAAGCCATGAATCCAAAGCCTGGAAGATACTAGTTTGCCAAAGAACTCAAAATATCCCAGCTTCTTTGCATATAGGAAGGCAAGGGAGCATCCAATTCAATGGTTTCCATATCAGAAAAATTATAATCTGATGATATTTTCGCATCTTGCAAAGCTTGAGACACATTGGGTAAAACCATTTGCTTGCAATGAAGATGTAGCCGGGGGTGCTTTTCAGATATGCTTCCACTTTCAAAATCAATTCCCAAAGGAAGCATTTTTTCACAGGGCACTTTATCATGCAAGGTTTTTTCAAGATCAGACCAATGCAAATGTTTCCACTTCCTATGAGCTTGCCACCCATATTTATAGTCTCCTACTATAGGAGTACCCAATACTTCAGCACAGTGTACACGCAACTGTTGTTCCCGGACATCGTTGGTTGAGAAGTATTAGGGCAGGGAGAAAAAATTACCAAGAGAAAATAAGGAAATATAAAAGGAACAGCCAGAAATTTTTTGGTTGTGATTTATACCTGATGCTTTCTGCCAGTGAGAGGTGACAGCTCTAACCATGTGTAGTCTGCATTAAGCCAAAAAATATGGTTACAAGGCAAAAACCTACATTTTTTAACAATGTGTGTGTGTGTGTGTGTGTGTGTGAACAACCAGACACTGAAATTGCTTATGGTTGACAAATGCCAATCTAGACATCTATGATAAGAAAAAAATATTCATGTAACAGATACCAGATTTGTTCTCCATGCTAGAAGGGTATACCTCCATTAAAGTTTTTAAAGTGAAATTTAGAGTGTTATTCAAACTAGTTCTGTTAAGTAGATCAATCCCATTCAAGAGGCATAATTTATTTTGGCTATAAATTTGTCTTGAAAATAAGAAATGAAGAGTTTTCTGCTTAATGTGGTAGATAAGGAGATGCATAAAGTCAACTTCATCTGTGAAGAATTGATGCTCTGATTATAGTTCATCAATGTTTCATTAGTTGGCTTAGTTCTTTCCCCACAGTTGTTCCTTGTTCATTCACTACAACATGTGGCAGTTTATCATACTGTGAATGCTGAAATATTTCAATATACCTTTGGAATTCAGGATTAAACAATGGCAATAAGAGTTAGTTACATTCAATTCAAAAGCATTTTCACTTCTCTTTGATCTTAAATAACATAAAACGATCCTGCAAATAATTAGGATTAACAGGATAGTTAAGACACAGGATTTTCCTAATTTCCTTTTCTATTTTTTAACCATGGGCTTAAGATCTAAATAAAAATGTATAATCGAATTTGCAGACAAATGCTAACCTTGAAAAGATTCAAGTACTCTATAATGTGTTACAGCATGCTGAGAAGATGTGTTGTGTAGGTTCTCAACCACTGTTATTCGATCAGATTTTCCATTGTCCACCACCACCTAAAAGCAATCAAAGACAAAAAAAAGTGTCATTTTAGTTAGAAAAACTTTAGTAGGAAAAGCCAAAATCCATTAGACATTACTTTCCGGAAATGCAAAACTGTCGCACTATAGCTAGGCCATTAATTGGCATGCTGCCAAGATATCTGTGTTTTTTTATTTCAAAGTCAGCCATATAATAAGTCAAGTGTAATATTTTTTCTCTAACACTAGCCTTGAATCTGACACTCGCTCAGTTCACTGCTTGGGGTACATATGTCCCTCCCTCCAGCTCCTAGATTAAAAATTCTAACAAGTTCTTTGCCCCATAATAATAAAGTTTTGATTTTTGAATTACTGCTAAAAGCAGTAATAAGGTAATACCTCTCTTATTTTACAGGGGTTATGCCTCTGAAACTGGCTTGTTTACCCAGTAAAGCATTTCTTTGAAGACAAATCACATATATTGGAGATAAACGAGGTCATGCTGATCATAACGAGATTATTATCGAAGCACTAAAGGAGTTAGTAAAAATTTTAAACCTAGATAGTTCAGATTTTTCTTAAGAATGCTATGGAAAATTCCTTAATAACCGATGGCCCAGGAAATCTAATCACATTGATCATCTGTCCATGCAATTTAATTAATGAAAAACATCAACTAGCAGAAATGACCACAGTACTATGAATCTCAGTTAGAAATAGACAACTTCTGACAAACAAGTGCTCAGGACAAATGCATTAAACAACTTTCTAGGCAATTATCAAGGTTCAAGTTTCCTTTTATATTCACCAAATGAGTAACAGAGGTTCAAGCTTTTTGGACATTTCCCAGTCAGTCTTGACATGTAAGCTGAAACAATGTAACAATACCTAGAATAACTGTCTTCTTGTGCTTTTGCACAAAGGTTTTATGCATTCATTCAAATAATCAATCTTTTAAATTCAACAGTTTTTTCTTTTGTTCCTTCAGTTTAGAATAGAATCAAAATATTCAGACAAATTAGAGGAGGGTTCCAACAGGTGGTGTTGAAATCCAAAAATTTAAAAATAAATTCAAAAAATTATTTCTGATAATACATTGCCGTTAAGAATCAAGCTTGTGCCTACCTTTCCCAGTGGTGCAGAAATCAAACCCTTTTGGCGTCTTGGAGACCCAATAACAAGGGCCCAATACTTTCTTTGCAGGATTCTTCTTCTGTCGCCAACATCCTTGAAAAAGAAGACAACCGTTGTTAACCTGTAAGAATACAAGAACTAACAATTTCCCGTTTCTCTTGAACAAATGTCTCATCAAATTTAATCAAAATCAGTGAAAAAAAAAAGATATAGATAGGCAATTACTTACATCATTTGATGCTGCAAATGTTTTCTCCCGGAAGACAGAATGCAAAACTGTTGTACTTGTTTGTGTCCTTCCCATCACCAGGATGCCACTACTATCTCTGTCAAGTCTATGAACCTAATAGACAAAAGATTCGGCATACTCATGGAAAGAAAGAAAGATCTCCATTGAGCTAAGTACTACAGGATGTTGAATAGCATAAACTTTGAGCAACATAAATAATTTGAGTACAAATCTCTATTATTTTAACTTGATGCTACTTTCAAGTTAATCAGGGACACCTCTAATCAATTCTACATCACCCACCATTCAAATTCCTATTACTGTATTTTTCAAAAATCACATCCATAAAAATAAGTTATTGTGGAATCCAATGCACATAAACATGAAGTGACTATGAAATCAAAATTAAATAAAGCAAATTCAAAATGAACACACCAGCCTAGGCGGTTCTGAGTAGTCATAACATAAACAATTTGCAGCCAGTTCATCTAAACTTCTTTTGATGCCAATGCCACCCTGTCCAAACATATAAAAGAAGGCTTTTTCCGCAAATGATCCAAAAGAACAGAAAACGTTCAGGGAGCACCAAACAAAGTATAGCTCACCTGAACAGGAATTCCAGGAGGTTTGTTGACAACTATGATGGCATCATCCTATCCAAAAAAAAAAAAAAATAACGAAATTCAAATTTTGGGACAATGATAAAGCTTAATATATCGAAACTAACAGAGTCAAAGTTACAACCTTATACAACTCAAGGCTACGAATAAAGTTCACTGCTTCTTGATTATAAATGTTCTGTTGTTTCACAGAAGGCAATGCTTGGACAGTAATAGGAAGAAATATTCTATCCCCTATGTTCATCAAGTCCTTAGCTGCCACCTTCCAGCAATTTCAAATTTCAGAAAAGAAAAAACAAGAGTAAAACCAATAATTCTAAGAAAAAAAAAATCATAGGACACAACATACCATCAAAATTAAACCATTCATTTCAATTCTCATATATTCAAATGGACCCGAGATGATATAATTTCCAATTCTAAAGATAAAAAGAACAACTTTCCAATAAAACAGAAAGCTTCAGTGGTACCCTTTTAACTTTTTGTTCTGCTTGATCATGCAGATTAGAAGACTCCCTTCGAACCTTTAACCGAACAAACCATGGAAAATCACTTTAGATTCCAAAAAATTTAATGTTTCATACAAAAACAAGGACACCCGTGAAAGTGAGGGACCTGTCTCAACCGAAATAGTTTCTGTACGAGGCTTCTAGGGAGTTCCGGACAGCAACGAAGAACCCACTTGAGCGCCGTCGTTTCGTTGACCACTTTTTCCAAAATGCTGACAGATAAAGCTTTTCCCAAGGCGGATCCGCTGATTGTCGAAGTGTAAGGAGGTAAAGTGAACCATTTGCCTTCCCTTTTGTCATCAATTTTATGGTTTTGGTCTTTTAGTGAGGTTTGGGTGTGATTACTTAAATAGTGACACCGAAATATGCCGCCAGCTGAGAAAGAGTACCGATTGGAGATTGTCAGTGCCGGAGAGAAGCGGAGAACACGGCGTAGGAAGGCAGTCTCCGGCATCGGAGTTAAATTTATGGTTTTTCTCGGTTTCGACTTTAGCAGAGACGGAGCGCTTACAGGGGACTAGGAGGGTTTTAAGACCCGGAAGTTTGTGACTATATCCAGTCACCGGTCAAAGTTTTGGACCAACCGGGAATGGAGTTCAGGGCTCCGGTTGGGTAAATTTTGGGTCTAATTAAAAGCAGGCCAGCCTAACTAAAAAGGCCCATATATATAGCGAAATTTAGGTTTTGTTTCCTAATTTTAATTAATAAATTAATATTACTGAAAAAAATGATAATTTAATTTTATTCTTTATTAAATAAAGGCACTTGTTTATATAAAATAAATAATTAAGGGCACTTGGTTAATTAATTAATCATCGTTATAATGTTCTTGGATTATAACTTCAACTGGTTGCATACTTTGGGCATTGTGTAGAATAAAGTATATATTGTGTTTAAGATTCAAATTTATAAATTAATGAAAATATTTTTGAAAATTTATTAATTCCATATGTAAATAATCAATGTCATGAGCCAAAATTGTTCATATTTTTTTTTACCAATTATCTGACGTGAACTGAAATTAAAAATAATAAACAAACTAAAGAGAAATTCAAATTTTTCTAAAAAGGTGAAGAATATTAAAAATAATATAACAATAATAGTCATTCAGTCTCATCAATACAAAAATGAAAAAGGGTATTATTCCAATTTCAAAAACATCCACATTTGAGAAAAATAAATTAATCGAAAATTCATGTAATTTTATATTCCATCGTTTGGTTAGAAAATAAATTTCGTAATATTTTTAGTAAAAGGTCTAAATTTTATTATTGACATAAGGTAATATAAGTGATACAATGTCACCATTGAGGTGAAATTTTTCTTATTAATTAAATAAAAAAAGAAAATTGATAAATCAAAGAAATGATTAAATTCCATCAATCATTTAGATGAAAAAACTCATAAGGTGAAAATTTATAAATGTGATCTATTTTATAATCATTTTTATATGTAAATTCTCTGAAGAGCAACTCAAAGAGTAATACCAAATAGACCCAATATCTCCATTCATGGGTTGCATTATTATTCTATACCCAAAAGGAAATTGGACATTATCATACAACTAATTTAAAGAAAAAAAAGAAGAAGATACGAATAGTACAGTATGAGAAAACAAAAAAGGGAAGGTCCAACTCTACACATACATTAAGAATTAACTAGGAAAGTTGAGGAACAATTATTGTTGCTACTGGTGCATGCCCTTGAAACATCAATGTCCCTGACCAGGGCTTGGACCACTAGAATCTCTCCTTGCTCCTGAAGTTTGAAGCTTTCTTGGTCTGTGTCCCCGACCACCAGGGCTTGACCCTGAATGCTTAATGCCTTTCAGGCTTAACCTGTTGAAGGAATTCTCCATGCCCAGGTTCAATGTAGTAGCCAGGTTCAAATCTTTCATTTGCAGAGCTTCTGATTTGGTGAAAAGAAGCAAGCTCAGTAAGAGCAGCAGAAGAGCACTAAGACTTGGAGGGCATAGTTTTTGAGTCATTTTTTGTGCCTGTGATAATAAAACTACAGAGAGATGCAAGGTATATATATAGTATCTAAGGTGCATGCAAAAACTTGGATTTTTGAGATATAAGAAACAATTTTAAAAGAAAAAGAGAGAGAGTTATAAGTTGTGCTTTTATTTATAGCAGTAAAGGTGAACTTGGGTACTTGATCAAACCCATGTGATTTGTCTCCTACGATTTTAAGGCTGTTAATAAGTACATATTTTTGTGAATAAGTCCATGATAATTTTTTTTAAGGTCACAAACCCCTTTTCTACCGGGCTTTTTTTTTTCTAATTAAAGCATCATGCATGTTTTCTCTCCTTAAGTCTAATTTTCAAAAGTTCTAACAGCTTATTCTGAATTCTAATAAGAAACGTGAATCTAAGAAAGGGATGAATTGACGAGTACAAGGAAGCATATATGATAAGAAAGCTACACTGACAATATTGTCAATTTTCATGGCTGGCCGACGGACGTAGAGGTAGCACTTTGTCAATGTCAGTTGCGGCCGCCAGGTGGGGGACCAAATTCCATGCAAAATACCCTAATTTAATTAGTTCTTTTGCTTTTTCTCGGTATACATCACTACCGTAGTTATTTGGAGTTGGAGACTCTTTACCATCAAAGCGACTTCGACTTATTTCAACACTGTTTTTTTTTTCAGACCTCGCCACGAGTCCGTTCCAGACTGGAACCTTTACAAAGTGGTCGGTTTCAGAACTAGCTTGCAACCAGGGGGTCTTGAGCTGGGGAAATGACAAACGACCGGAGCCCTGTCATGATGTGAGTATTAAAATAATATTAAAAATAAAATTCATATATAATTTATTTTTATAATTATATATATAGATTTTACTTTTAATATTATTTTAATCCTCTCATTTCTCCCGTCACTTAGCCATACACTTTGAGTTGATCATCGTTTCAATATTTGAAATCCAACCCGGTAAAAAATTGTTGAATTTTTTAGGTTCAAATCGGCCGAAACCATGTCAATTTTATAAGGGTGTCAGTTGAGCTAGAGATATCTTTATCATTACATCATCATTGTATAAAGGAGATCATGGAAGTTGATTTTTTTTTTTTTTTATATGATGTGGCGCATGAGAAAAATTTTACAAGATAATCCAAATATGTTTTATGCAATAATGAATTTAATATTAATTTTAATATGTTTCTCTAATTACATACTCTCAATGTTAAATCTCTATAAAAAAAACCAAAAATCAAATACTTAAATGATTCTATAATTCTATTTTAATTTTTTAATAATATTTTCAGTCGCTTCTTCTTAAAAAGAATGTTATATCCTATTCAATACACCATTTTATATTTATATTTAAAATTAAAAAATATAAATATTATACGGCCTGCCTAATTTAATAAAAATTTCAATCAGTAGGATTTTATTCTAAAATAGTTTTGTTTTTTTATCAAGTCGCAGTTCCAGAAATGGACACTCTATCGTTGCATATTTTGCTTTCTATTAATTATTTGCTGTCAGAAAAAATTTGTTTGACCAACAGGTATAACTCAAAACGACAATATTCTCATTTTTGTATTTTCTTTTTAAATTCCCTATTTATGAATTTAACTCGTGCAAAAATTTATACATCATATTTTAGAAATTTTCACTTCATAATCTTTAATCAAGCGGTTTTAAGTGATAAAATAGAGATAATTTTTGAATATAAATTTAGGTAGATATAGGGCTGTTTGTGTATTGGTTTGAACATAATAATCAAATTAAATCTAAAGTGTTCCCTTTGGAAAAAATTAAAATCAAATCAAATCATTGAAAATTTTAAATCAATTCAAACCTTTAGCGGTGATTTAGTTTGATTTGATTCGATTTAGCAGTTTAGGTGGTTTAAAAAAAAAAAGAAATTAAACTTTCTTATTTATCTAGTTAACAAGAAAAAAAAATTAATATTACACAAAATATGAAAAATAAATTCATAAAAATTATGCCATAAAATATACAAGATTTTGAATAGCTATTAAAATTTTTAAATTAATTTTTGGATATGTATTTTTTGCATAATATGAAAAATATTATATTTAGGAAGATAATAATTAAGCAATTTATAAATATAGAATTTAAATTTTGATTTAATTGCATCTATTACTAAAAATAAAAAAAAAATTATAGTTTTACTCACATATAGCTTATACATATATATTAATCTAATTTTATGTGAATCTTTAATATTTTATAAAATAATTATATAATTTATCTAATTAATAAGAAAATATGATTCAATTTATTATCCAATATAAACTAATATCATCTTATTGTACCAGAACCCCTCCTATAGTATCATTACGGAAAAATATCATTATTCTACTTCCCATTATTTCTCTAATGAAATGGTCTTATTTTCATTGACGTTATTATTTCTATTTGAGTTCAAAAGCCCGTTTTGTAATTTCTTTTTCCTCTCTTGAAATACGCATATAATGCTATTATTATATTTTTTTTTCCCCCAGAAACAGCTGCGTATTTCTGAAAAAATATCACAACAATCTTGAAGAAAACCATCAAATGGCATTTGTTTCTTTTAATGGAAACAATTGTTCCTCTTATTCATGCACTGATAATTTTAAATGTGTAGCTCCATGTTTGAAGCTCTGTTGGGTTTACCGAACTTTGTTGACTACTCCACACAACAATGCTCTTGTTTCATGCTGTGACCTCTAATGCTAACATTTTCTTTAGCTTCAAGAAATAACCATTATCATTTCTTGATTTTCCAACCTTCTCTTCTCTATAGATAGTCAAAAGGGGAAAAAAAAAAAGGAAGAAAGAAAGAAAAGAAAAATACTACATTCTTGTTTCTTGTGCTAAGTTCCTCTCACAAAGAAATAACCACTTAACGTATTATAGGGGTTAATAGTATTTCTCTTGGTTGCTTATTAGTTACTCAACTTTCAAAGAATGAAACGATATTATCACAAGTTATAAAAAAATGAAAGAATATCAAGAATATGTTCGGATGTACGGTTGAAAATTAAATGCTTGGCATTTTGTAATTCTAACATTTGGACTAGCAGAGGATCTTTGAGAGTTTACTTAGGTTGGTGATGATTGTAAAACTATTTTAAGTTGTCATCTTGATGTTCCTGTTAGTTGGGTTAAGAAACAATTTAATAGTGGGGCTCATTCTCTTGTAACAGCTTCCTATTCTTACCCTATGTTTTGACTTCCATTTCGAATTGTTTGTTTTCATTATTATGCGATAATTATCTTCTTCTTTTTTTCTTTTTTTAAACTAGTATTTTAAAATTCAAATCTCCTCTCAACAAAAGTTTTGTTGGAGCCCAAATTAAAATATATTAAAAACAAATGATCACATTGAAGAAAGAGTCAATCGATAGTAGTATTTAACTGTTAGCTGTTTAAATAGTCTTTTATGAAATGCAAAATTATTAACGAGATGCCATCTTTTTTTGTTTCAATGTAGCATTAGAGCTGTATATGTATATATATATATGATGAGATATGGTAGTAATGTTGATTCTGAATGGACAGCAAGAGCAAGAGAAGATCTATGTCTCTGTCTATTTATCTAAAGCATTTCCATTTCAGGAAATGGTCGCTCACCCACTTGAGTACAATACAAGTTAGGCCACCATCCACCACAATTACTTCCCATGACTACTCGTTGTTTTCAGTGAGCTCAAAATTTGATACAATAAAAACTCAATTTGACGAGAGGATTTCAACTCCAGGTTTTCCATTCCTCATGGCCTACACACACACTCACACGCATTCGACTCTGTGTCTGTCTGCAGGTTTAGAGAGAGTAGTTAGTATATATAAAGTCCAATCTCTCTGCAAATTTTATTGGTGAGCTATTGATTATTGTCATGATCTGAATGGGTGGTTAGAAGAATTTGTAAATGAAAAGCCACGTCCTTGCAGAATATTTTGAAACGTCTATTTTTCAGAACCGTCTAAATCTAGTATTGGATTCTATTCTATGACATTGTAATATTTGTTTGGAATATTTCATTTTCCTATCTTAATTTATAACTATTTTTCAAACTAGTTTCAATTTTATTCCTTAATCTCTTTTACTTCCTGTTAATTTATCTATCAAGCATTGTCGGCAAATGGCTTCACGAAACAAAAGACTGCCAAAGACCATTGACATTAAACGCGTAATTTACTTATTCTAAAACCTGATTAAAGGTTATTGTCATAGAGAAAAATATTATATATTAGTTTGTTTTAAAGGTAAATATGAAATTTACAAGCCAATAAATTATAGAACCGAACTGAACTGCAAAATTTAATCGGATCGAACTGAAATCGAAATCGCACAACCCTGACAACAACGCCGATTTTTAATAGAATATGTTTTTATTTAACTAGAAGTCAACATTCGAATGGTTGTAAGATTTTATTCGTCCTACTATAATTTGTAAATATCTCATCTTCTATCGTAGTAATAATTTATAAGAGTTTACTAAGTGTAGTTCGGTTGCGTTTGTCTTGAAAATTTTTGAGTTAAAATTTTCTTCATTATAAAGAGTTTTTACCAATTTTACTGTGCTTCTTAAAGTATCTGTTAAATTAAATAGTTATATGATAAGTCTAAAGTTTGAAATACAAAAAAGCAACGTTGGGCAAACGAAGCTAGAGTGAATATTCAAAATAGCCTTTTGTTTTTTTAATATTCTTGGACTTTGATATTTAGTTATAAATTATAAATTATTAATTATTAAACAAGTAATAAGCATGTGGTGATTTAGGGATAATCATTCCACTGATGATGACTCATTACTTGTATGTTTAGAACATTTCTAAGTTGCACTTTTTGGATAAACAAGCTAATATAGCCAGCTACAAGAAGATTAGCGACGGATATTAAAAACGGAAATCAGAAGCAGATAAAATAAACATTCTTATTTTAAATATTATAAGTAAAATGTTTTAGATTATTTAAAAATAATTTATCACAGTATTTTACTTTTACTATTAAAGAACTCTTCAAAGTAAATAAAAATCTAAAGAAAAAATAATACAAAGAAAAAGATTGGTTGAAGGTCAACATTTCAAATGATTTCATATATAAAGTTTGAATAGAATATTAATGCATTATATTATTATAGGAAGTAAACATTAGAGGAATAATAAACGTAAACATTTTATAGTTAAAATTGTCAATGTATTGTTTTTCAAACAATAATTGTAATTTAATGCATTTTAATATATAATAGAAAAAATAAAACTTGTACTATTAATTTTAATATATATAATTTAATTTTATGATTTGTGAGAAGTAGAAGAATGCATATTAGTATAAAGAATCCACGTTTCAACATATTTTATTCAACCAAGTTGAAATTATATATATATATTATTAATTTATCTTATTTTTAACAATATATATAATTTAATTTTATAAATTAAAGTATTCAATAAGTCAAAGTAAAAATTAAAGTGTTATAAAATTTTTCATAAAAAATATTGAATCGCCTGTAAAGAATGTATTTATAATCATGTTCAATATGTATCAAACTCTGGTGGCAAAGTCAAATATAAGACATTTCAATGTCGAGCCAGGATTGAAGATCTAAGGAAATAAAAAAGGATTTCAAAAGTTAAAAGGGCAAAATTAAAAAGATGCGCTTCTTTTTTTGAATGGGATAAAAGTGAAACATTTTATAAATTTAGGGGGCAGAATTTTAAAATTTTTTTCTAAGGCGGTGGGACCACCGCGACTAGTCCCCTTCCTGTGTCAGTGACAAAGAAGGCAGTTGTCTATGTCGATAACTTATTAAAGAACAAAATTTTATTTTACATATCCTGAAATTTAGTTTTGCAATTATTACTTTAATTTAGATGCATAAAATTTTTTTTATTTGATATACATTTTTGCTTAATTTGCTTCCGGTTAGACTCGTGTTGGATGTGTTTACATATCTTGAGTCTGCCCTTAATTCACTAAATTGGTATAATTGAGAGAATTTAAATTCAAAATATCTCGCTCCTCACACTAATTACAATATCAATTAAATCAAAAATAAATATTTTTTTATTTCTATAATTACATCAAATTTTGCTTTAACTATAAATTTAGTGTCTGATCTTGAGTAGGATGCCAAAAAGCTTGACACGTCAGCAGTAAAGTGTAAAAAGCAATTGACAAAATTGGCCTTAACCCTAATCAAAACACCCCTTTGATCAATCAACCTAAAAAATCAATCCCCTTTCTATTGCATTTTAGGGGCTTGGAAAAAATTAGGTTCTAAAATAAGAAAAATTGGAAAAGGAGATTAGAGAGAGTAGAATTATTCTTCGTTGGAAATGGAAAACGGAGTTTGCAAATGCGGGAAGCTATGCATCATTTGCACTTCTTGGACAAATTGGGACCAAGTAGAAGATTTATGTGCTATGAATCAAGAAGTGCAAGTTTTTCTCTTCTACATTCGGGTTGAAGGCTATTAATTTGCACCATGTTTATTGCGTTTGGGTTGAAAATGATTGGTTTGAAATTAAAATTTTGCAAGTGAGGCAGACTATTGGGTACGATTTTTTCGAATAGGTTGATCCTGCTATTTGCAATAAATCAAAGCAGATAATTCCTAGTTTGCTTAGAAAAAATAAACTCTTTGGAAAATCAATTGCGGAGGCGACAGAGAAGGCAGAAATGACTATGGTGTAGCCTTATTGTTTTTATTGTTGTAATTTTCTTGAAGTGAGAGTGACAGTAGCAATTGTAGAAGTTGTAGCTATGCGTATGTTATGTTTGATGAAATGCCTCAATGAATTTGAACTAGAGGCTGTATATTGTGTTTCATTAGTGCTTACTTTTATTTTTTTGGGGTAACATTGCTAAGTTTTGTAGCAATGCTTGATGTAATGCCTAAACGAAATTATATTCCATTTATATGAAGATTGCTTACTGTTTAGTGCTTCATCAAATGGTTATTCATAATAATTGAAGTTGCAATTCTAAATGAATTCAATTTTTCTCTTCGCCATCAGTTATATATTTTATTCATATAAATTGTAATTAATTAAAAAATTTTCCATGAAAAATAACATTGAATTGATCCAAGAGTATTCCTGTAAAGTTTAAGATTAAACATGTTCAAACAACTTGTTGTTTTGCTCAACATAAGCTTCTCATATACATCCAAATAGCAAGCATATATATTTATCAAAACAGTAAACATATACATTCAAAAGTCATTCATATTTATAAAATCCAAAAAGTTACAATCCATTGAATTTGCATACTTTGTTCAACTTTTCTAGTAAATATATGCAGCTTAAAGTTGACAATTAAAATCATTCCTACTGGCATAATCATTTGTTCTTGCATTGCCAAAACAATAAAGTGTCACTACAAAATATGGTGGATAAGAGTCAACAATACACAATATCATATTTGTTCTTCTTTCTTTCCATCATTGTCTTGTTGTTGATTCTCGAGTGGCTACATAATCATCTACTTGACATTTGTTGTGTTCTTCTTTCTTATAACTACTCCAACTCAGTGCTGACATTGCGATTGCCTCCATGTTCCTTTTTGTGCCCTCCTCTATAATTTAACATTACAATCAAATAATTTCCCTTCTCTATAATTTAACAATACAATCAAATAATTTAAACTAGTATTTCATTCTACTATTAATTACAATGAAATAAGCATTAAAAACTATGTTAAGGATATATATACTTGCAATTGGTTAGAAATTATATAGTGGTTCCCATATTTGTGGAATCCCTCAATTTTATTATTTATAAATTAAATTAAGGTGAGTTCCTCTCCCTGATCTTTTCACCCATATTCAAATGCATCTCAACAGATGTTCCATTCTAAAAATATATTAAAATAGTCATACTGTTGAAAGTAAAATGAAGGACAATAACACATAACACTGCAAAATCTTTTAAGACAAACATAACTACTAAATAATATTTTAAAAACACACAATAAATAGAAGAAAAAAATAAATTAAACTATAATCATTCTCACATTCATAGTCACATTGCCTGGAAGGTCAGTGTAAGCACCATAGCTATTTACTTTCTTAGGATTTTTTGCCTTCATATACTTATAATATAGTTGCTCATTGAAAATCGGTATTGAACCTTGTTAGGTAATTGAATTTTGTTCAATTTGAGGTTCATTTCACATTGAGTTTTCCACTTGGTGCTCACTTCTTCCGCTTCTTACCTAATACACAAATAGAAATTCAATGCATGATTAAAAACATTGAATTCAATGAAGGAAAGAAAACAAAATTGAAAACAAAAATGAAACTTTACCTAAGTATTGGATGGCCTCAATGAATCATCTATTGTAAAATCATTCACTATTGGTTTTATAACATTGCTTATCATCTCTGACTCAAGAGTTCATCTATTAATAGTTGATACATGAATAAATACCATTCCATCATCTCCTCCAACTGGTGCACTGGTACTATTCCTTTGTATATACTTGCAAGTTTTCCTATTGTGACCTTTTTCAAAAAAAGCTTGACATGAAATGATCTTACCTTTTCTATTCAATTTTGTAGTTCCACTCTTTGGTTCACCATCCTCTTTAATCCTATTCTTATATGGTCTACCTAGTTTTCTTTCATTTTTGGATGGAAGAGGTCCTTTTTTTTATTTTTTTTTCTCAAATTTGACTCTATTCATAAGGTTAAGTATATGTGTATATGCCTCTAAATAGGTGGACTTCTTAAACCAACCAGAAATGTAGTCATATGAATTCTTTCCAAGATCATTAATTGCACATATAAGATGACAACAAAGAATATTAGACACCTCCCACACTCTATATGGACATGTACGACTTTTCAAATCTACTACATAAGTATCACCATTATACAACACCTTACATCTATTTGCCCCATTCCATACCATTTGATACTACCTACTGATTTTAAGATTTTTGCAGAATTTCTTCCTAATTCTTTTTCCATAATCATCTATCCACTTATATGTTTGATCTCTATTTGTGTGCAATTTAATCATCACAAGCCTTCTACTATCCTCTAACACAAATATTATGCATTTTTTCCTAAGTTTAATTATTTTACTATTAAAAGTTTCACATAAATTATTATCAACAATGTCACATTTTACATGAGTGTTAAAATAGACCCTACACCAATGACTTAAGTGTGCATTGAGGATATCATCGAAGCCTTGTTTGGACATCTTCTTAAGCTCGGTCATATTAGCTTAAAAATATGGCATGTTGTAGGACTTCACACATGCCCAAAATTATTGATGGAGTTTACTGCCTCTATGTTTCTTCCTCCAATTGGCATCAAGGTGTCTTGCACAACACCTTTGCTCACACAAAAGCAACTTCTCATATATAGCATTAAGTAAACCTTGAAAAAAAAAAAAAAAACGTAATAGCAACACATTGTAAGAATTTACTAAACATTAACTTTTCTAAATAACAAAGCACAACATAAAACAAATCAAAAACAAGAAATATGAGTTGATTTGCCTTTTGTTGGTTAGATATAAATGTCCAACCCTTACCATCAATTGTATCCAAGTCCTTTAAGTGGTCAATTAACCAATGTCAAATAGACTTGCACTCCACATTCACAACAGCCCATGCTATTGGATACATCTTGTTATTGTCATCCCTACCCATCGTAATTAAGAGTTCTCCCTTAATTGCATCTCCGAGGAAATAATCATCAAGCCCTACCACCTTTCTACAACTAGTAAGAAACCCTTTGTTTTGTGTGTCAAAGCAAATGTACATCCTGTCAAATACAGGAAGGCCACTAAGAATTAGCCTTTGCACTTGCCAGTTGCTGCTACTTCCTAGATTTGATCGCTCCACTTCCCCCAAATAATCTTATATTTTTGCATATTCTCCCTTTGAATCCCATTTAACTTTGCCAAATATCAGATCTTTGCTTTCCTCATTTTAGTAATAGTAACTTCCGCACTTACATTATTTTTCACTTGCTTCTTCAAGTCCATCGTTAGACCTTTAGAGTGTGTTCCGCAAGTATATGGGTTGTACAAGTAGTAAAAAGTTTATCTCCCCATAGAGATTAAGGAATAGACTATTAATTTATTATATTTGATAATTATTAGGAAGACTGAAATTAAATGGAGTTTGAATTAAACTAAGTTGCAATTAAATTAAATGAATTCAAATTAAAATAAACAAGTAAAGATAATAAAAAATAAATTCAAGCAAATAGTTGATGAGGTGGTCTAGTCATGGGATCTCTATTAATTCTTAGTGCAAACCCTGAATAATTGATTTATGGTATTTAGATTCCTCTCTCGAGTTTAAATGGACCATTAAAACTATATGATATCTACGTTCATAGCTTAATATGGTTAAAACGTTTTATGCCAATTCCTGAAGGAGAACTAACCTAAATTATCTAAGTTCTTCTTTTAAGACTAAATGGACGTGTTAGAATCAAAATAGGACCTACTTTCGTGGTACTACGTTGATTGAAATTCAATGATCTTGCTAGTCCTTTGGCCCTCAAAGAAATTTAGCCTATCCCTAGGTCTAATTTTCTTGGTTTAACTCGTGAGATTTGATTAATAAATCAATTTTTCAATCATACAAGTCAATCTAAGATCATGCAAATATATGGCCTTTATATTCACAAGCATTAAGCTCACACGTATTAAATTAGAAATTTAAGCATTTAACATAAATTAAACTATTCAAAACTGTATTTTTAAATTAATAAGTAAATCTCATAACTAGATCTAAATATTTAACATAACAGTATTACAAATATATCAATGAAAATAAAATATACAAAAGGAATAAAAGGCATAAATAACAAACTTTGGGGTTTATTTGGTTGGTTGACCTTGTTGTCCATGTCTAAAGTTTGAGAAATTCCCCTTTTCTTTTGTGATATTGTAAAACTAATGCGAAAAGCTACTGACTCTCTCTTCTATTATTGCTGAATTTTGATTGGTTATACCTTGCTCTCTCACGGCAACAAGTGCCTAAGAGTGTTTAACTCGTTAAACTTGTTTCTTTTTTCCTTATATAGTCTTTTTTTTCCTAGCTTCTCATTGGTCCACATCATCAACTCTTCAACTTGCACCACTTGCATATGCAAAAGCTGTATCCACCGCCCGCATCAAGAGAAAGAAGTAATAAAATAATCAAAATGAGAGATGCATCTAAACTAGGTGCATTATTTCTTCCAAAACGCTGTAGTTTTGGTCCAAGTGATCTATTAGAAGATCATTTCAAAGGTTATTTTGTCTTGGTCCAGGTTCTTCCACGTAGCTTCATCCTTCTTCCTTCTTTAGGCTGATTGGGTGATGGGATAATTGATTGGCCTCTATTGGTCCACGCCATATTCAATAACTTGCACAACTTGAGTCTGTCAAGCTGCTCTCCACCATACAAAAAGTGAATAAAAATATTTAAGGAGATTGCTCACAAGGCTGGATACAATGCTCTTATCAAAACTGTAACGTATTAGTCCAAACGATCTTGTCAGGAGGTTGTCTCGCAACTCACTTTGTGCTTGGTCCTCAACTGTTCACGTTGATAAATTTTTCAGCATTCTTTCTCTTGGACTTTTGAATGTTAGTCTTGGGCTCTCATAGTTTTCTAGGAGTATTACTTGGACTTTGTCATCAACAAGGCTTTAATAGCCTTCTTTGCTTTGATTTGATGCTAAATGGGTTATATTTAGTCATTTTTGCTCAAAAATAGTAAATGTTGATGTGGTCCATATGTAAATCCAATAAAGAGAGAAAATGATGCAAAATGAATCTTAGTTTAATATTTTTCGTTGAGACACTGAAATAAAATTTTTTTAGAAATTCAGACACTAAATCTATAATTAAGCCTTTTTTTTTTGTTTGGCAATAACTAGTTAAGGTAAGAGCCAATGCAAATAGTGGATTGTAGGTGCCGTTCGTAGAAAAAAAAAAATCCTTATAAAAATTTATATATTACCTTAAAAATATAAAAGTCATGTTTCACCCGTAAAAAATTTTAGAACTTCTATTTTGCCCCTCTAAACTTTACTGTTTATAGTTCTACCTCAAAGGTAAGTGCCCCATTTGAATGAGCGGTTGAGAATTGGTATCTAGCTTTTGAATTCCTAGCTTCTAGTTAGGAGAGTTTTGCAATTTTAGCATTTAACACAACATTTCACAATTCAGCTATTGGATGTTAAAATTATAACTGATATTCTTAACTATTATTTTTGTTCCATAATATTTATGAAATTTGAAATTTCATACCTCTCAATGAAACTATTAAATTTGTTTAAGTTATAATAAATTATTTAGCAAATTAACTATCTTATCTTTAATTTAATATTAATTTTCTAAAAAAATTATTAAATTTAAATAATAATTATTTCGTATATAGAGGGTAAAAATAGAAAAAAAATTTATTACTTCTTAAAACTATAAATATAATAAATATTTTGAAATAAACCATATCTTCAAATGTGATAAATATTATGAATGGAGATAATATAAATTAAAATTTAACATTTCAATTGATCACTAACTGCTAATAGATAACTAATAAATAAAAATTGTTGATGCATGCTATGAATGTATACAATCAGGTGATAACATGTAAAGGTCAAAATCAATAAACTTGGTGATTGTGGAATTATCTCTTGATTTACGAGATTATAAGTTAATTAAAAAATTAAAAATCAAATTACTCAAATTAAAAAATTCTCTATCTTGACATCAATTGTCATTTTTTTAAACACCTAATACCAAATTTTGAAACGTGGTCCTATCATTAGATTACTAAATAAATCAAAATCAAAGAATTTGAAAAGCCGTCGATTTCAATCACTTATCTAACTTTGGCTTGAATCATATAACAAACTAAATTGATGTGAAAACCCAAAGTTTTGCAAAAGAAAACCCCATTTCCTAAATATTAGTATCCACTTGTCACTTTCACAAAAGCCAAACTCACCATTTGCTTTTGCTACAAGAATTTCATTTTCCAAAGAAACAAACAGTCTTGGTGGCTTCCTAAATACCATGAACTAGAAGCGGCGGCATCTCAATTTTATAATTAATCAAATATACTAATAAAAGTAAAAACTAAAAAAAAAAAATCTAATAAAATGTTGGTTGGGGTGATGAAGATCGAGAATACAAGTTCAATTTTTCCAAACATACATTTTTCCGGAAAAACTAAAATTTTTATGCTCCTCGACTTGAGCAATCAGTCCTAATTATAAAAATAAAAAAAAAAAAAAAAAAAAAAAAAAAATCCACATGCCTTGGAAAGTATAGTACAAATCTTTATTTATTATTAGTCAAAAGAGCCCCACACCGTTTTCAAATTCTCAAGCACTATAAATGGATCCTATCATGCAATTCTGTCAAACTTGAAAATGGGCAAAGAACAAAAATTTAATACCCTTTTCTCTACTCTTTTTCTTGGCTCTCTTTTGTTAAGTAGTATGCTTTATAGCATAGAAGCAAGAAGGTTGTTGAGTAGTACTTCTTCTTCTTCTTCTTCTTCTTCAAGGTTACAAGAAGATGTTGTTAGAGAGATTGAAGGTGTAATGAAAGGATTGTCTCTTGCAGCTATAAAGAAGTCAGGGCCAAGCCCTGGTGTAGGGCATAAGTATGAAAATTTTCAAACTCTAGCAGTGGTTAAGGAGGGTCCTAGCCCTGGTGAGGGACACTAATATGTTACTGCTAGTGATATATAAACCACAACAAATATATCGTTGCATATATGTATATGCCAAACGGAGGTATTCTTTATTTCTTTTTTTTTTTTTTTTTAGTTAGTTCTTAGTTTTGCTTCAAACAGAGGTTCAAAATGGAGATTTGTTAGTCTGGAGATGATTTCAACACTATTTAATTAAAGCTTATTATTTTTCCCCTCATGTATATGTAGAATATTGTTCGTAGTAAATGACATTGTAACAGTTTTTTTCCATATACCAAGTTGGTGAAAATATTTGCGGTGGAGAAGATTCGAACTCAAATATTTCATTTTTCATATAAATGAAAAGATTAATCAGACCACACCTAATTTATTAAAATAATAAAATTTAATATATATAAAGTGTTTCAAACTTGAGAGTTGAACCACAATTTTATTTGAGTTGTAGAAGAGAAAATAGCAACTTGACTAAATTTGTTGAAATGAAGCTAGTATTTGCTTATTTCAAACTACTTTGTGGAACATAGTTTGAACCATTCATTTGCAACATTGCATTAAGACATCAAACATGGGATTAAGACTACTATTTGTAATTATGCTTTTATGTCTACAATATTAGTTGTTATCAAGCAATTTTCACTTGACCTATCTTTTTTTCTTTTAGAAAAATACCACATTTCCTTCAAATAAAGGGATTTCGGAACTTTCACTTCTTTAGTTAACTAATTTGTAATTGACCATTTTTACCAATTTTAATTATACAGTAAGATATTGAATATTGTATTAGCAAAACAAGAATTAAATTATAAAAAAAAAATCTATTTTCTGAGAAATTAATATTCAGACCAACATGTTAATTTCACATAATAAATAAAAAAAATATAAATCTATACTTTGCAGTAATGTAATTTTATCAGCCTATATAATATAAGCCAATGAGGATTCTCCCATATGATAGGGACTCGTTCACTTGCCATAAATTCTCTTGTGTTCAAAACAGGCACGCATGAATGACATGGATAAGGGTGAGCAAACCGCGGGTTCATTTCAAATCGAACCAAACTAAGATCGAATAATACAAACTGATATTTTGAATACAGACAGAATCGGATTGATAGTGGCTTTTGAACTGACCATTGATTCAGTCAGTTAATCTCGACCGATGAATCTCTATAAAACCAATTTGAACCAAATAATAATTTTAGTTGAAACCAAATGAACTGACAAACCAAGTCTCTTCTAGATAGCTGATCGATGTAAATCGAAAATAATTAGTTCAGTTTTTATATTCGGTTCAATTGGTAGTTGTGCACACCCCCGATATGCGGATATGAAATTTAAGCTCTTTTTCTTTCCCTTCTCTTTCAATATTTTTGTACAACCACCAACACCATGTGTTAATTGACTTTAGGATATGGAAAGAACAAAGGGTTTTGGCTCTTTCAGTAAATTTGCTCCCAAAGAGCAAACTCATATTCTCACGTTTACGTTTACAGAACTGAAACCGCTTTACTCTTACCACCAACCAATACATTGACCTCTTATTTAAATGATCAAAAGTTTGTTGCTACTAATTTAAAATCCTGGCTTGGAGCTTCAGAAGAGATCCAATATCCCACCAATTGAAGAGGCTTAGGACATAAAATCATAGCCCTAAAAATAATATTGGATTACGGACCAGATCATGGGTTGGGCTCAAACTTGTAAAAAAAATAGTCTAAAGTAAACTCACTCCATGCTGCTTTATGCACTTGGACTACTGGACCTGTCCAAGTTTAATTTCCAGAGGACTATAAAGTTTTGCTTTCTTAACAAGAGATGACAAATTTCACCATGTTTAATCTCATTGTCATCTCTAAACTCAACATCATCTTCATAGGAGTGTAAATGAGCTGAGCTGAGATTGAAACTATCATACTCGAAATTTGTTTCGATAGAATTTAACTCGGCTCGAAACTCAATAAACATGAAAATTTAGACTCAAACTCGACTCGATGAAAGCTCAAGCTCCGCTCGAGTTTGACCCGAGCTCGACTTCAACTGAAAATATACTAAGCTCGAGCTCAGCTTGAGGTTCGAGCAGCGTAAAATAATAGTATATATATGTTTATATAAAAACTCAATAAAGTTTAATGAGCTTTCAAGTTGAATATCATTAGGCTCGAGCTCGATTCGAGCTAAATTTTTTCAATTTTTTTCGAGTTGGTTCGAATAGATCGCAAGCTGACTAAATGCATTTACACTTCTAAACAAAAGATTTCAACCGTGCATATTTTTTTTCACTTTTATGAGACTAGTATAATTTATTTATATTATAATCTTTATCAATGAATTGCCAATTTTTCTGGTTACCAAAGGAGGAGTAAACAAGCATCTAAAGATATTACCTGGAGTAAAGCTATAATTTCAAATACATGATAAAAAAATTAACCCATTAAAAAGTCTATTTGGCAATTTTAGCTGTTCTAATAGCTGTTTTAATAGCTATCAATTTTTTTACAAGTGATTAGTTCTTAAATATTAGCTGTTAGTGGTTAATTGTTTATATATCGGTTTAAAATAAAAGTGTTTAGTACAAATAACTGTTTCATTAGTTGTTTAATATAAAACGATAAAAAATGTATAAAAACAGAAAATAAGGTAAAGACAAGTGATGGATATAAGTATCCTAAAAAAATTATAAAGCACTAAATATTAATAGAGATAAGGTTTGATGGAAGGCTATCTCCAAACACTAGGATAAATATATATTACCGAACAGCATAATTAATTAAGATTGTGTTTTGATTGTGTCAAAACACTAAACAATACTTTAAATACTGCCGCCACTAAAGTTTCATTTGACAATAGATTTTGAGATCGCGTTTAGCGTTTTAAGTAAATCAAAATACTATTTATATAGTGTTTGGTGATGTAACCGAATAGATTATAATAAAATGCAAATTAAACAACTAATAGTTTTTAAGACAATTAATTTCACGAAACAAGCTCTAAACAACAAAGGACATTGTGCTGAAGCAAAAGCACAATGATTGCCAATTTTCTTTTATAAAAAAAAAAAAAATGTTATCATTTCTAAACTGAATATATAAGAATATTGGTGCATGGCATATCCAATATGAGTTATTCCCAATATAGCGAAGTAAAAACTTAATGCTTGGAAAAGAAAAACTGGGTGGAAATCGGGAAGTGGTAGAGAATGTGAGAGGGAGCGATGGTGATCTCAAGCTGGGGATAAAAGGATATGACAATGTGATAAATTCATTTTTCTTATTGAAGAACCAAAACAAACGAATCTAATTAACAAGAAAAAACAGAAATGTTTAAATTAATGATAACTGTCCTTTTATTATTTATACAGAATGGGATAAAAAGAAACGACATATTTGTCCTTTTTATGATTAATGAAGTTAATTTTATCTTTTTGTTAATTAATTGATGAAAATGATACATTGGATTGTCTTGTGGTTCTTAATTATTTTTTATTTATGAAGAATCAATATTAGTTGATTCCCAGATAAATCCTGCCGTACGACAAATGGATTAATCTGACAAATAATAGTATTGTTATCAAGTCGTAAATTCTACGGATTCAAAATCGTTGGTTTTGATTATAAAAAAGGTAGAATTTGACTCAAAGCAGTCTCTAATATGACTTTAGAAGGTTAATTTTGATTGTATTTCAGTTTGAAATCTAAATTAGATAACTTTTTTTTCAAGTTTTGTAAGATGTTTTTTTCTTTCTTTTTTTTCAGGTTTGCAATTTGAACAAATAATAAAAAGAAAAAGTAATGTTATTGAAAAAGAAAAAACCTATCTAGTGAAAGTTTTATAATTTATTTTAGAAAATGCAATAAAACAAAAAAATAAATTCAAATTTCATTGACAACATTTTTTTCACGATTTTAAATTGGTATCGCAGTTTTTAAACTGAAAATTGTTATGAAATAAGTGCATGTTCTATCTGAAGAAATTCTTCTTCTTAATTTATATTATTTTATAACAGAAGTGTCAAATTTATTTATTTATTTTATTTTTTTGAAAGACAAATTGAAACCTGAGTATGAACATACTGTTTCAATCATGGTTTAAAACTGAAAACCATTAATTAATTATGGGTTTGATACAGATTCTGATTAGTTCAGTTTTAACGCAATTCCAATTTGAAACCCAACCTTAGGTATATATACACCTAAATCGAAGTTTAGATCCCATTGAGTTCCATATGTGATCTATCAATTTAATATTTAGGGAGATTGATAACACCCTTCCACTTAGCAGCATCTGGTCCAAGAGATAAAAACACATGATACTGATTGGAATACTTTATCAAGTGTGTTTCTCTCTACCACTCGTTATTTATTGGATTGGTGTTGCTTTATGTTTTCCAAAACCCAAAAAGCGAGTTACCGTTACTAATTTTACGAGTAAAACTAAAAACTTGCTTTGGCAATTTGTTTTATTATTTTTAAAACAATAATTTTGATTTCTACTCCTCTTTTTTTAAAGTTAATGGGTCTATATAGCCAATCGAGTGTGGTCTGATTGCTCTTTCTACCTTTCTTAGCAGATGTAGGAAGTGAGAGATCTCAAAAGAGAGGAGTGCCTCTTACTGTACACCCCACAATATTATTCCAGTCCGTGGGACTCTCATATAGTAAAAAAAATGAGTATTGAAATGGAAAAATGCATCTTTGAAGTTACCAAGGAAAAAAGTTTTATGCATAAATTGATTCAATAATTATCGGATTACCATAACATGAAAAAAGGCCAAATGTATAAGTTGACCCATGTACTTCATAAAGAACCTTGTAGTATCTTTAGCTTTTTGAGAGACTTAATATACTCTTAAATCTTAAAGTTATAAATTTTAGTAATATAGTACATTTTTTC
The DNA here is from genome assembly GCA_947857235.1 of Jatropha podagrica. Taxonomy (NCBI): domain Eukaryota; kingdom Viridiplantae; phylum Streptophyta; class Magnoliopsida; order Malpighiales; family Euphorbiaceae; genus Jatropha; species Jatropha podagrica. The sequence goes on along the minus strand of CANUEP010046497.1, from coordinate 32,768 downwards.
ATATTAAAATTATATATTTTTGGATACTTTTAGCTTTTGCATATAAAATAGTGCTATGTGAGTAATTATCATAATTTTTAAATAATAATTAAAAAATTTTCATAATAAGTATTCAATTAATCTAGATTTAAAAATTGAAACATTCAATAAAAAAATTTATGAATTTAAACATTTAATAAATGTAATTTTATGTAAATACATAAATTAATTTATGAATTTAGCCATTGAAAAAAAAGACAATTGTTAATGATAATGTTTGGAAAAAATGGAGTGAATATTGGAAAAAGTCTATAATTATTAAGAAGTCATAGCTTTTATCAAAAAATTGCAAGTCAGAGAAAGATGGGGAAGGATCTAGTATGTCTCTCCAAACTAAAGGATCCATATCTACATTAAAGCATAAAGAAAACATTGTAATATTCTACTTAATAAAAAAATATTATTTCATTATTATAGAGCATATATATATAGCTTATAATTATTGTTTTGTATTATATAGACTATAGAAACTGGAAAGGAGCTTACTTTGTGAGAGCTTTTCTATCATCTCCATACAAAAAAGAAAGATAGTGTTGATCATGGTTTTATTAACAATCGATCGAAGCGAATATTTGTAAGTTCATTAAATTTCACTTTGAACTTGTTGTTAATTAAGATGTCGATGCAAGAATGTTTAATACGCTAATTATACATAGTATAATATTTATAAATGCTAAATTATAAATATTGATGGTAGAAGGACTACCAATCTCAAATGGATAATACTTTTCAACACTAAACAAAGGAAGATTCAGAGTAACAAATTCAGGATGACAGAGAAATTTTTATTCAGGTTGCTGGAGGACAGTGTTTAGGCGAATATACAACATTAAGACTTAGGCATCGAGTTACCACTTTGGTACCAGTCAATGTTCGCCATCTATTTCATCTCCAGCTATGAAAATAGGTGAGTCATCTCAGGCTCAAGAAGAAATGATAGCCGTATTAGAGAAATTGGTGCAGCAACGGTATGATATGCTTGTACATATTCATCAGCATCTTCAGATGCAATCGAGATAGACCTCCACAGCTCCACCTTCTAATTCCACTTCTTCTATTGTTCTTCCTACTGCAACAGTTAGGTTCGATGGACATTTTGATGTATTTACTATTGTTGAATTTCGTACTGATCGAACTACAGATGATGTAGAGAATGATCAAGATGAGAGTTTTGATTAGTAGCCACAATAAAATCGAAACAATTTATCGATAAAATAATGACAAAATAAAGCAAAAAATTGACAAAATTAGCGATAAAATTTAAACAAAATACTGTCAAAACTTGTCTACTTTATTTCATATATCACAAAATTAGCGATAAAAATTTTTGCTGCTAATTTAACTATAAAATATGGTTTTTGTTGCTAAAAAATAGCAACATGCATTTTAGCATTTTTTTTTTTGCTATTTTAATAATATAAACCTATTAGTTCAAAATATTATGAATAGCAACGAAATCTTTTATCGCTAATTTATTTTTTTTCTTGCAGTGCAAAAAGAACAAGAAAAAGTAGAGCGATGTAAATTTCTAATCAATGATGGTTTTTCCCTAATTTATTTTTTTCATTTAGTGCAATAGAGCGATGTAAATATCTAATCAATGATTGTGGGAAGAGTGGGAGCACATCCACTTGCGTGCAGTTGCAGTTAGCATGGGTTCTACTTCTTGGCTTTGAACTTGAACTCCGTATAGCAACTACAATTCACTTTTTGAATTTTCAATAGACGTGTCGATTTGTATATGTCGCATCGCAATTGCGTCATTGCCTACGGATCTGCTTTCCATCATTGCCTACAGATCCGTTTTCCAATCACATGGAGTTTTTGTTATGGGATTGATTTGCGTAAATCGGATTATATGCGTTCATCTATTCATAATAAAAATAACTTTTTTTGAATTCAATAAATTAATAAAAATATTATATTCACGAGAATTAAAATTTGAGATTTTTTATTCTTCAGATAAATAAAAATATTGATAAAATTATTTATTAGTCAAATAATAAAAATATAAACTTCTGCCAGAACAAGTGTATTAATAATCATACATTAGGAAGAAAAAGGTAAAATAAGAAGAATTATTAAAAAATTCATATTTATATTGGCTTGATCACATATATATATATATATAATTTTTTTATAGAACAAACTATTAGCTTGAAGCAAGATATACCAATTGGCCAATTATGGTGAGAAAGATTTAGTTTTAATATAATGAGTTAAGACGGAAAAGTTAAAATAAAAATTATAATAGAAAGAGAAACCACAAACCTGCAATATTTATAAAAAAGAAAGAATCTTAGACACTTAATTGCCGTCTTATTTACTTAATATATACGTGACAACCGCCTCTGTATAGCTCACATACATGCCTCAGAACCTTATCTCTCTATCTCCCATTCTTCCCATCTTTTCTTTTCATGCAAAGTCATGGCATTAGACAAAAACAAACAGGAAATTCACGTGTTACTCGTTGCATTTGCATCTCAAGGTCACTTAAATCCTTTGCTTAGATTAGCCAAACGTTTAATCTCAAAAGGACTGCATGTCACAATAGCCACCACTGAAATTGGCCGCCACCGCATGCTCAAATCCTCCACCATCACTTCCTCCACTTCTTCAATCGACGGAATCCAACTTCTCTTCTTCTCCGATGGCCTAAGCCTTGAGTTTGACCGAAAGGCCAATTTAGACTTCTACATGGAGTCCATAAACAAATTTGGACCTATTAATCTATCAAAGCTTATCAAAGAAACTTACCCTAAAAATGGTGAAAAAAAGCTTTCTTGCATTATAAACAATCCCTTTGTTCCTTGGGTGATTAATGTCTCTATTGAATTAGAAATCCCTTGTGCTATGCTTTGGATACAACCATGTTCACTTTATGCTATTTATTATAGGTTTTATAATAACGTGAACTCATTTCCTAATTTAGATAACCCTGAAATGATTGTGGAGGTACCTGGTCTGCCATTGTTGCTTAAAGAAGATTTACCTTCGTTTGTTCTTCCTTCAAATCCATTTCGTAGTTTAGCTAAAATGGTTCTTGATGTATTCCTCAACTTGAACAAGTACAATTGGGTTTTAGGAAATTCATTTTTTGAGCTGGAAAAGGAGGCCATTGAGTCAATGGTCGACTTATGCCCGATTCGCCCTATCGGTCCTCTTGTACCTCCATCGCTGCTTGGCCAAAGTCATAATCAAGACCAAGATCAAGATTTAGGTTTTGAGATGTGGAAAGCGGAAGATATTTGTATTGAATGGTTAAACAAGCAAGAACCATCGTCCGTCATATACGTATCTTTTGGAAGTATAACTATATTATCAAGAAAGCAAATGGAGATGATAGCAAAAGCTTTAAAAAATGTGAAACGTCCATTTCTTTGGGTGGTTAAGCCGCTGGATTCACCATTGCTTAATGGGGATGGAGAATTGCCGTTAGGCTTTTTAGAGGAGATTAAGGAATTAGGGCTGATTGTTTCATGGTCTCCACAACCAAAAGTTTTATCCCATGATGCTGTTGGGTGTTTTATAACACACTGTGGATGGAATTCTGTGCTTGAAGCAATAGTCACCGGCGTGCCGGTGATTGCATACCCTCAATGGACGGATCAACCAACAAATGCTAAGCTTATTGTTGACATTTTTCGCATAGGTTCAAGGCTTAGGGCAAATCAAGATGGAAGTGTTAGTAATGATGAAATTGAAAAATGTATTGAAGAGATTATGAATGGAGCAAAATCTAAGGAGGTTAAAGCAAATGCTATAAAATTGAAATCGGCAGCAAGGGAGGCGGTGGCTAGTGGTGGCTCATCGGACCAGAATATTCAGTTGTTTGTGGAGGAGATTATCGGGAGAAGTTGCTCTAGGGGGGTGCATGGTGAAGAAGGTGTGGTTATTTCATGAAGGGTAATTGCATGTGCAGGAATAATTGAAGTCTTGGATTTTTACCATAAAAAAACAAGATTATTTTGTTTTTTACCATATAGTGTCAGTGCCAACTAAGTAAATAGTAATTGAAATGTACTGAATTTCCATGTTTTAAATCAAGAAATTATATATAAAAAGTTTCATCATACGACATATCGAGCGTGACGAATGGTTGGCATTACATGTTGGATTAATAAGAAAGTGTCATGTGCGCTATATATCGTGCCAAATACATTTGAGAATAATGTAAGAGCATAGGGCAATTTCATTTTTATCAGAAAAAATAATTTTTATAAAAAAATTAAAATAAAGCTATCTCTATCAAATCATCTGTTCAATGGTATCCTTCCGACCATAATTACTTGAAGTGGAATATAGATGGTGCCTCCCCGTGGTAAACTAGGATTGATAGGTATTGGTGGGGTTCTTTAAAACTCCATGGGGCTGGTTCTCTATTTGTTTTCTTGCCCCATTGGATCACAAGACTCCAAGTTGGCAAAGGTTTTTGCAATTCTTCAAATACTAAAAATTTCTGTTGATGAAAATTTGAAAGACAAAAGAATTTTTATAGAGTCAGACTCTTCGAATACTATCTCTTGGATTACTGACTCTTCGTCTTTGTCATGGCAAATGTGGGATGAGTTTCATCAAATTCAGACTCTTATCCTCCAATTCTCACCCTCTCCTTTCGACTTATTCCTAGAAGTGCAAACTCTTTTGCAGATTCAATGGCCAAATAAGGTGTATTGTGAAACAATGATTTTTAATTAGCAAAAACTTCATAATTTCATTTTGCTACTTTTCCCTTCTTCATTCTCTAACCAAGCAGCGTTTAGGTACATGAGTTGTTATGATAGGTCATGGTGACTACATTTCTTTGTCACAATGCTACTGTTTATTTATTAGCTTTTTATTATTACTCCTAAAATTATGGTTATAGCCGTCCATTGATTAATAAAACATCAGCTTATAAAAAAAATATTGTCCAACAAAAATTTATTTTATCTATTCATTTATATATGATCTAATATGGATAATTTAAGTTAAAAAAACTTGAACAAAACATTATATAAACCAAACTGGAAATACATTAGAGACTATCCAAAACTATAACATAGGGCAATTTATGTAATAAAAAGAGAATTGTAAGAATCTAAGATATATTAGGATTCAAACTAAAAAGGAGTTATTGATGACGGCTTATTGTTTTTTTATGGAGGAGCTATAACGAAATGAGATTAATTTCATATTTTAAAAAAAGAAAAGAATTACGCATGAGGTTTTCAATTTTTCCTAAACAGTTAAACAGGAAAGGTGGCTACAACAGTAAGCATTAATGGGACTCTGTTACAATAACTAAGTCAGTTCCTTAAGCTGGCACTGTATAATTGTAAAAAATCTAAGTTGGTGGCTATAGCAACATATATAGGAACAGCGTGGGATAGAGTCTTATATCCGCATCTTTCTTTAGATTTTATTCACTCATCCGCAAAAAGAAAGACAAAACTAACCATGGAGCCATCTTTCTCTCTTGCTTTCCAAGATTTCTTATCCTTTTGCCATCTCCAAAAAACATTTTATAGATTTCATGGTGTGCAATAATTGTTATTTCATTGTGTAGAATAAGAAAGCATAATATGTAGTTACTCAAGTTCAAAAGAAGTGAAATGAATATGAATAATATGTTTTCATCTATTTACTTATTTAATGATAATTAACTTTTTTTTTTTTATAACATGCGCTTCTACGTTGATTATTCTCGTTATATTTTCATTTATTTTACTATACTTCTCTTTTTGTTTAGATTAAAATAAATACAATTCGTTAATTTACATTAGAGGTTGCCATGAAAGTTACTGCTTCTTATGTACTTAATTTTATTTGTATATGATGAAGTGATTTTAAAATAAAGTTTAACACAATTTCTAAATTTAATCTTTCGGTCTCTAATTTATAAATTCAAATTCTTAAAACCCTAATAGGTTTCTAAAAATAAAATTAAGTCATCGCTCAATTCTCAACCTCTATTGTCAATTACAAATCAATATCTATATATAACTATAATAAAAAATAATAAAAAAATATTTTTTACGGCTAAGTAAAAAATAAAAATGAGAAGATGATCTGAATTAATAATAGTAATTATTTTGACTATAGTGATAGAATTATTTACCTACTGTATTAGAGAAAGGAATATATGAACATATTATATAAATTCTTGAAACAAAAAAAGTGATCCAAAATAAAAATTTATAGTTCTAGTTTTTTTTTTCAATTATAAATATTATTTTTTTTCAAGTCAAATAGATTTATGATATAAGAGAAAAAATATAAAAAATAAAATAAAAGTGATTAATCATTAAAATGTTATTTATTTATTGCAAAAGAGATATAAATATTTTAATAAATTAAAATGATAGTAGTTACAAATTAATTCAGTGATAAAAGGAAAATAAAAGATAAAAAAATTATTATTAAGAATAAAACTCTTTTCAAAACTCAACATATAACAAAAAATAAATTATATTAAAAAATTATTAATTTGAATTTCAAAAATCAATCCCTTTTTCAACTGTAAAGATAAAAATTTAATGCAATTTGATGTTGATGGGCAGAAAAAAAAAAGAATAAAGTGAAGTAAATAAATAAGAATAAAGCAAATTATTTATGAATTTATTCAAGTATTTTGCTTGTTTATTATTTTAAATTATAAATTTAAATTAATTAATTAATTAATAAAAAAAAGTTATATAAAACAAACGTTTTATCATTTTCAAATAAACCTCAATTTTCACTACAACCAGGAAATTTTTTTTTCCTTTTTTATCTCTCTTCTAAATAAAATATTATGTATATTCTATTTAAAAATTTATTTTTGAAAAATATATCCAATCAAATCATATAAATATAAAGAAAAAAAACTCAATACAAAAAATATATATATTTTTTATCTCCTTCCTAAATAAAATATTTAAAATATAATCAAACATTTAAAATATAAAATAAAAATTTTTGAAATATCTACTTGTCGTATATATATTTATTAAAGAATATATATTTTAAAAAGATAAAACTTTAAAATTTAAAATTCTTAATTATCTATTTATATTTATTTAAAACTTAATTTTTATATAAACTAATAAAATATTTTTTTTAATTTGCTATAATCAAAATTTAGAATATTTCAAAATTCATTAAGGATGTCATCGAAAATTACAATATTTTCTCCTGTTTCCACAGTTATATACAGCATAATAAATAGAACACAAGCCAATGCAGTTTATTTTAACTCTTCATAGGGGTTATGTTGGTGTGTAGGATTTTATGCCAATTGTTGGTGAGTGTTTGTATCGCGGAATCCACATATGAGATTGTAAGGAAGAAAAAGGGATTTGTAAAGAGGGATAGTTGTCTCTAAATTCAGAGGTCATTATCGACTTTTCACAGAAAAGTAACGGTAAAGATGCAAAATTTGGATAAAAGGATAATAAAGTAATATAATGTAATAAATATATAGACACAATAGTGTATTTTTAAAAAATATAAGTGTACTTTCACTATAATCTCTTTTAGTAAATAAATATATTTTGACAATAGAATAAGAAATTAATCTGCTAAATCAAAAATTAAATATTTATAAATAATAATTATTTTTATTTTTATTCTTTTATCCAATCGAAATCATAAAATCATTTAAAAAATATATTAATAAAATTATATTCACTAATAGAAAGAGTATGATTTGAATTAAATAAAATATCAATATAATAAATCAAATTTGAGATATTTAAAAATAATATTTTTTATTAATCAAATTAGAGCACAATTGTAATTAAAAGAAATTTAACTATACTCTTTTTAAATTAACATCTTAATTATCTAGATATATTTATTTAAAATAAATTCAAAAAAATAAAAATTTCAAATAGCTCATATTTACACATATTCATTTAAAATAATAATTTTGAAGATAAATTACAATAATAGTAAATAAAAATAATAAATATTAATAACAATAGTGAATTATTAAAATTATTGAATTATTAAAATTATTAAATTATTATTAATAATTTATATAATAATCCAATGAAATAAAATATAATTAAACATAATAAGATAATAATAGTAAAATTTTAAATGTTTAATTTTATATATATATATATATATATATATATATATATATATATATATATATATATTTATCAATTAAAAATTTTTTAAAAAATTTAATAAATTTTAAGAGCTATTATATATATTTTTATGTTAAAATATTTTAATCGGCTATAACTAAAGTTATTTTAAATTATCTTAAAATTTATAAAAAAATTATAGTAAATCTCATTATTCCACTTTTATATATAATATAGATAGATAGATAGATAAATATAACTTACAAATAATATATTACTCAACTGTACAATTAGAATCTCCATCACAACTCTAATAGAAGTTACAATCCTAATCCAAGTTAAAATTTAACTACACTTAAACTAAACACATTTAAACAGTTCACCAATCACTTTTTGATAATGGACTTTAAATTAAATCTTCTCGATCATAAAGCTTAACCCAAATATTTTATAAAAAAACAAAATAACACATAATTAATAAATTTAAATAAATAAATTTCTAACAATTTTGACATGACGAAAACTCTACACTGTGGCTAAAAAATTATTATCGGTCGGAGCTAAGTAACAAAAATCTAAAACTAAGTTAATATAGTGCTATTAGTTACAAAACAAATTTTATTATTATTCTAAGTTTGGTTTCGTGGAGTCAAATTGGATATAGTAAAAAAAATAAAAAATAAAGAGGTGAAAATGAGCTTTTGTCCTAAATAACTAGCCATAAACAAAATGCATAAACACTAGATTACTAAAACCAAACTGCTATGCTCTAAAATAATTACATAGCTACGTATATTACTTGAAACCTTTTCATTCCGATATTGTCTGGTTTTACGGTGTCGCATCACTTACACATCAATGCCCAGTCTAGCGCCGAAGAAAGACTGAGTAAGAAGAAAAAAGGTTTCACCTCCGAATGAAATTATTGACATGGGGACAAAATCATCTTCCCTATGATGGAGATTGTGTCGTTGAACGGTTGGATTTACTTGCAGCTCAGTTAGTGCCTTTTGTCTTAGCTTAATATTATAATAGATCTTCTAGAAGTGAATTTATTTACAAAAAACAAACAAATAAAAATTTAAAAATGAAAATAATACATATCATAAAATGTATATTTTATATATTATTTTGGTATATGCACTTTATGTCTAATATATTTTATATGATGCTAGCAATCCAAGAGTTGATAATGTCTAATTTTTCTGTCTTCAATTCATCATATTAATGTTATTTTCTGGACCAAAAATAGAACAGCGATTTGCTTTTTTTTTCTTTTTTTTTTTTTTTTTCAGTTTCAGGCTCTATTTAAATATGAGCTATTTTGATTTGATAGAATTAGAAAAACAAATTAAAGATTTTTCTAAAAGAATCTTTTTATTTATTAGGAAGCTGTTAAAAATCTGGACCCTAAGCCGTATTGGGTTCACCCTATTTGACATTTACTTAATGTGTATTTATCCGAACGTGGGACTATTTACAAACTTCAACACATTAAAACTTCCTTCGTATGGGTTCGGGTATCGGACTCTAATACCATATTAAGAATTCAGGTCCTACAAACAAGTTAAATCATTAATTAGTTTAATTAACATTAACAATGTGTTTAATATTAGACTTATAATGATTTAGGCTTACCTTTAACACAAAATGACCTACGTGTTCTTTATTACATGTCATTTACTTAATGTGTATTTATCTAACTAGTTTTAGAACCAAGTACGATGCACAGAGCAATATTAAGGGATGAAATAATTTTTTATAATTTCTATATATAAACACAATACGAAAATTAGACGGTTGGCACGACACGATACATTTAACTCGTTTAATATCATAACAGATTAAGTGGGTTATATTTACTTATATATAACTCGTGTAATCCGCTTAATATTATAAATAGATTAAGTAAATGTGTTGACCTATACGACCCACTTAACCTATCATAAATAGATATAAATAGATATCCGCTTAATAATCATTTACATTTGACTTCCATATAATATAAACTGTTTTGCTTTTAAATAGATATAGATATGAAACCATCTACATACTTTGATAGAGACCTAATATGCGAAAAAAAAAAAAAAACAATTATAAACTAAGTGACAGATAATAACTCTCTTTTTTATCTATCAAATTGGTAAAGAAACCTATGGTCGAAAAAATTCGAATATGATACATTTTATTTTTTATATAAGTGAAAAGATTAATCAGAATCAGGAGTGACACTATATTATATATAATGCGATCAAAATTGACCCACTCAACTTTTAAAAATATTTATAAAAATATGTTAAATTTATAAAAAAAAATAAAAAGCATAAAAAAATATTAAGGGAGGGAGATTTGAACTTGAATCTATTACTATATTATACATGCATTTACCATTAGACTATACTTTAATATATTAAAATAAAAAGTACATATTAAATGAAAAATTTAGAAATTTTTATCTAATTGACCCCATTAAAAATTAAATTAAAACAAATAATTCTACTGAAAAAAATTTCTAACTCCATCACTAACCAGAGAGCACTTAATTGACAGAAAATTTTATTCTTTAGTTTATAGAAATCATACTTTTATCGCATACATACATGTTCTAGGACTTGATATGTATTGATTTGTAAAATAATTTTGAACTTTTTATATTTTGAGTTACACTTTAGTATGTGATGTATTTAACCAATATTGCAATGAACATTGGGCTTGGATGATGTAATATAATTTCAAGAATTTTTTAAATAAGTATTAATCAATATTGGATTGATTGGTCTGAGGTTATGGACAAATCAGATTTGTGGAGGTCAATTAATTTCTTTTTGTCTAAGTTCTTGTTTTTTCTATCAAATTTCTTTTCTTTATATGTATATATATTGGAGAGACTGAAGTTAACTAACCCCAGTGATTTTGATATAACACCTAATGACTAGACTTTGAAAGCCTATGTAGTTTCCGTGCACAAATTTGATAGCTCCTTTTGAAAATTGGCATTGAATGATGTTGCTGCTCAAATTTCTTAAATATGGTTTTCAGGTACACATTTTAGTGGCAACAAGCTTTAAATTGCAATTCATATATTACACTCTCTGAAAGGAAAACTCCAACCCTCAAACAAATTCTTAATTATGGGATTTTTTCTTTTGGGTTTTTGAATTTTGTTTTTTTGGTATCAATCCTTTTGTGTTGCAGAAAATTGTATGGAACCTAAGTTCAAATTGCAGAAAATTGGCAAAAGAAAAGAAAAAATTTTTCGAGAAATTGACAGTATAAAACTCAATTTCTAAGTGTTAAATAGAATCAAAATTCTCCATAAAAAACAAAGATATAGATTCTGTCAAATGCAGGTTATATCATTAATACCATATAATTTGACACAAAAGATTGCAACATGAAAAAGGACATCATTAGTACCATGAAAAATAAAGATTGCAAAATAGCAACATGGACACAAAAGAAACAACAAAAAGAACATCTCCTCTTCGTGGTATCAATCTCTTTTTTCTACGCTTTATCTTTTTTTTGCGATGTCAATCTCTTCAAACTCTTACCAAATCCTCATTTTCTTCCCCCAAACACTAAGTCGCAACAAATCCTCTCTCTCCTTTTTTCTTTGCTTTCATCTTGATTTGTAACAGTGATTCTTCAGTTTTCCCTCCAACCAAAGAGACAAAGGCAAGAGGACATTTTGATCATTTCAAGTGTGACTAACGATAAAAGAGGGAAAAAATTGATAGAAAAAGCAATTTATTGGATGATCTATTAGGGGTTTATTCGGCAAAATTAATTATTTTGATAACTGTTAATTATTTTAATAGTGTCTAGCTGTTAATTGTTTAAATAGCGTTTCATAAAACACTAAAAGTTAAAGTTATATAATTTAATTGACGTTTTGTTAATAATTCTACATATGGAGTTTGGGAATGGCAGAAAACTCTCGTGACAATAATTTTATAAATTTTATAATTATATAATATGTTATGTAATTTAATTTATAATATTTAATTATGGCAGGCGATAAGACCGTGCATTGGTACACGTAACTAGCAGTGAAGCCTGAGATAAGCCAAGGTCCCGTAAAAAGTTAAAAAATGTTAGTTAATAAATTATATAACTGAGAATATTAATTATGGGAAAAATATTTGTTCAACTGCTAAATTTTTTTAGTAATATTTTCTAAAATTTTCTTATAGTATAAAATATTCCCATATCTAATTTAGAAGATACATCTAAGTAGAATGCTTGAAACTCTAGAAAGCCAAAAAAAAAAAAAAAAAATTCAATTATAATTAATTTTGGTTTGTTTAATTAGTATGCATGCACGTTATGTTTTGAATTTTTAAAAAATATTTTTTAAAACATAAATCTGCAATGTTTCTAAGAAAAATTATCGATTATATAATCCTCAAAGAAAATAATTAATTTGTTAATTAATTATAAGGGTAAGTAACTATTTTCTACCAAGTTTTAATCAAAACTACAATTATTGCGATTGATAAATTTGTTGACTCTTCTCTAAAGTGAGAATCATTAGATTATTGAATCATTCTATTTAAAAAGCGCTTCTGTTCTTATAAGTTATTTTATAATATTTAATTATTTAGTTTTTCATATTTAATATAATGTTATATAACAACTTTTTAGTATTAGTCAAAACAATATTTTTATTTTTTTTATTGAGGTTGACCCCTTACCTCCCGATTTAAGGGTTAAGTGAAAACCTAATGTCTTTCAAGCCATGGAGCAATTATATTAAAAAATCCTTTCCAAGACATCAACCGCATGGCTCGATCCTGTGATCACTGGAGCGACATTTAATGCGTTTCAATCACTAAATCAAATTATTTTGAATATAATATCTTTATTATGTATAGCGTTTTAATGCATATAATTTTTAGAAAAAAACTTACTTAAATCGGGTTCATAGTCCTATTTATAGAGCAAACCAATAAAGTTGAGAATTTTTATTGAAACGAGGATATTTCTGACCACACTTAGAAAAAAAAAAAATCTTTTAAAAAATTTTTAATTTTATTTGTTTGGTTCATATGTGGACTATGAATTTAGTTTAGACAAGTTTTTTTTCGTAATTTTTTAAAATTTAGAAGGAGAAGGATGAATTTTGAAAATATGTGATTAAACCTTACGACAAAACAACTATTTTACTCCATATGGCCTAACTCGTTACACCTGCTATATTCTTTTAACTTTTTTGCCGTGACTCACTATATAAGTGTATCACCATTGATCCTACTCCATTCTATATTCCTGCCTGATCCACACAAATTCATTACATTATCATCGAACCTTTTTTTAGCCTCTGTTTCTCATTTCTCTCCAATAGCAGCCAATCTTGACTAAGGACAGATATTAACAATGGTATCTTCCTCTCTTGTTCATATCCTTCTTGTTTCTTTCCCTGGTCAAGGCCATGTAAACCCTTTACTCCGACTTGGCAAGCGGCTTGCCTCTAAGGGCATGCTTGTAACGTTTTCTGCACCTGAAATCATTGGAAAACAAATGAGAAAAGCGAACAACATCATCGATTATGAGCGAGTACCCATTGGTGAAGGCTTTATTCGTTTTGAGTTTTTTGCAGATGGTTGGGCTGACGATGACCCTAAACGCAAAGATCTTGACCAATACCTATCTCAACTCGAAATTATTGGAGTAAAAGTAATTCCGGAAATTATTACTAAAAACGCAGAGCAAGGTCAGCCAATCTCCTGTTTAATTAATAATCCTTTCATTCCTTGGGTTTCTGATGTAGCTGAAAGTCTTGGCCTTCCTTCTGCTATGCTTTGGGTTCAATCCTGCGCTTGTTTTTCTGCTTATTACCATTACCATCATAATCTTGTTCCTTTCCCTGACAAAGAAAACCCAGAAATCGATGTTCAATTACCTTGTATGCCTTTGTTAAAGTACGATGAAATTCCTAGCTTCTTGCATCCATCTTCTCCTTATCCTTTCTTGGCAAGAGCTATATTAGGTCAGTTCAAGAATCTTGATAAACCATTTTGCATTTTAATGGAGACGTTTCAAGAATTAGAGGGCGAGCTAATCCAATACATGTCAAATCTTTGTCCTATTATTCCAGTTGGTCCTTTATATAAAGATCCAAACTCCAAAACTACAATCCAAGGTGATTTCTGGAAGGCAGAAGATTGTATTGAATGGCTTGACACAAAACAACACTCGTCAGTGGTTTATATTTCTTTTGGTAGTGTTGTTTATTTAAAGCAAGATCAATGGGAAGAAATTGCTTATGGGTTATTAAATTCTGGTGTTAATTTCCTATGGGTCATAAGAGAGCCACCTAAAGATCATAACTTTGACCCAATTGTTATTCCTGATGGGTTTCTGGAAAAAGTAGGAAATAAAGGGAAATTAGTACAGTGGTGTCCACAAGAGAGAGTTCTAGTTCACCCTTCCGTTGCTTGTTTTGTGACTCACTGTGGTTGGAACTCTACAATGGAGGCTCTTTCTTCTGGTATGCCGGTGGTGGCTTTTCCCCAATGGGGTGATCAAGTGACTAATGCTAAATACATAGTTGATGTTTTTAAGGTTGGTGTCAGAATGTCTCGTGGAGATGCAGCAAACAAGTTTATTACAAGAGAGGAAGTGGAAAAATGCTTGCTTGAGGCTACACAAGGACCTAAGGCGGTAGAAATAAAGCAGAATGCGTTGAAATGGAAGGAGGCGGCGGAGGCAGCAGTAGCTAACGGTGGTTCTTCTGATAAGAATATTCAAGCATTTGTGGATGAAGTAAGGAGGATAAGTGTTGCGGCCTCTAGCCAATCTGATGATTTGAATCCAAAAGAGTCTGTAGCAGCAGACAATCTAACCGTAGCATAGTGAAGTTCTCAAGTCGCTACAGAGCTGTAATGGAATACAACGTAATTAAAAGCTCATTAAATAAACTCTAATAATTGTCTAATATGAAACAAAAATATTTATTTTATATCTAATAATGATAATTAGCATAAATAAAAGTTAGATTTGTTTAAAAGAAAGATAAAATAATAATAAAAATAAATGAATTTTTCATTACTAATTAATTATCTACATGAATAAAAAAATTAATACAAACAACTTTGAATATTAAATTTGAATTGTAAGTGTGGTATTAAGATTCAAACTTATCATTATCCACATTAAAACAATGCTAAATCAAAATCAAACTAAAAATAAATTTATTTATCGAATAGTTGTATTTTATTTAGCCTTTTCAGTTCTCATTTATATAAAAATGGAAAATTTCGATTTAAATCTTTTAACATAATAATTTTTATCAATTTATTAAATAAAAAAAGAAATACCCTTTATTATATAGTCCCAGTATTATTTTAGCTTATTGAATTTTTTTTATATGGACTCTACTTACTGTCCCGTCAAATAGAAGATAAGGCTATAAATAGATTACCTGAATAACATAAAATTACATAGAAAAAATATAATTTTTTTTAATTTCTTTATTTTACAACGATGATTTGTTGTATTTAATAATTTTTTAAATATTTAATTAATAAGAAAAAATCATATTCTTATCAAATAAGATGAATAAATTCTCTTCCCAAATTAAATATTTTTTTGAAAATAAAAAGAAATTAATATCTTTCACTCACACTGTCCATTCGTTAAAGCAGCATATTCTGGTTTCTTCCTCCACTCATTTTCACCATCGGTCGTGACAGTGTCTGTGCATTCATGGCCCATTTGAAGAGAAAAGCTTAAGGCTAGACCTTTTGCATTCATGTGTTTGAATATTTATTTTTTTATTTATTTATAAATCAATTTTGACGTTTTCTGTAAGCAAAATACAACTCTCCTTTTACCTCTTTTTCTTTGTATTTTTTTGAAAGCAAACAAAATCAGAAACGTTTTGACTGGTACAGGCTATGCTGTCTTTTTTCTTTTTTTTCCTGTTTGTACATTATTAGAATAGAATTTTGGTATTTTCAATTTCTCTTTTTTGTCTTCAGCTAATAAATGATAGATAATAAAAATAAATAAATAAGTGATTTGTTTTCTTCAAAAAAGGATCAGTTAGCAAGTGAAATTATATTATTCTCAATTACTTAATAATTACATCATACTTTATGCATTTTTTAAAATATATTATTAAACAATGATTTCAAATTTTTAAAAATTTAATAATTATTCTATAAATATAATTTTTTAAATTAAATTATTTAATATATATAATTTTATAAATTTAAATATTCAATATTTGTAACTTTACGGGCTAAACCTTTAATAGATGAATGTGTGCATCGAGAACTTTACTAGATTTTCCTTAGAAAGTTTAGTCGTCTACGCATTCGCCCAAGTCAAACCAAATAGAGGAAAATATTTGATGAAAATCGAACTAATAGGCATCTTTTAGAAATAGAATTGATGTTGTCTAAGTTTAAAGTTTCAGTATTCAACTTGGCATAGCCTATATAAGGAGATCCTTTTTTTTTGACAAACAGGAAATTATTGTTATTACAAAACAAGGGTACAAGAGCTAAAATAATTCAATATAAACAAGAGCTTACAATATTGGTTTAGAAAAAAAAAAAAAAAAGGTTGTTACAAATAGTGTACGAGATCTCCTTTGTACTAAGCCACTTTTATGAAATATTTTTGCTCAAACCTTTCTTGAGTGGTTGCTCCAAATTGAGAAGCTCAAAACACCCTAAGTAGAAATCAAAAGCAAGAATAGATCTATATATCTGTCATGAGAAAGAGAGCAAATAGATATTGTAGGTAGGGCTAGTCATTTCATGGTTTTCGAAATTGGAATTAGTACCGCGGTTTGCAGTCTGATTCTAATAAAAACTTTTAAGTAACCGTTATTTGATAGTTCTAAAAACTGATTTGAACTGGCGGTTTTAGGAATCGGCGGCAATTAGCAGTTTTTCCAACCCGTGGTTCCACCTAGTTCTAATAATTTTTTATTTTTTCAAATATTTTGTGAAATCCTCAAATTAACCATACTAAAAATTATATAACGGCTAATTTTAAAGGTATTTGTGAAAAGTTGATTTTTTGGATTTACTATAAATACTCTCATTTCATTTAAAAAAAATAAATTAAGGTCAAGCCTTTTAAAAAAAAATTAAGTTTGAGCCCTCTTTTTTGAAAAAAAAAAGCTCAAGCTTTTTTCTATTTTTTTCTTAAAATTTTTTCTAAAAAAATTATTTCATAGATATTTAAATTTTCAATTTTCAATAAAAAAATATTTTCTAATTTTTTATTTTATAATTATGCAATTCGCAATAGAATCACTCGGAATCGCCGCTTTTGGAATCGTTAAGAAATTAAAACTGGAATTGTAACCATTTGGTTCTAAACAGAAACCAGAATTGTCAATTTTTGATTTGGTTTCGGTTCTAAATTTTTTAGAACTGGAACAATGACCATCCCTAATTATAGGTGTATAAAGGGCAACAAAACAAAAGAAAAAAGAAAAATTCTGAAATACTAAAACAAAGATAATAGAAAAAGAAGAGACAAAAAAAGGGATGGTTGCCGCCCATTGAAGATAAAATTTGTATTTTTTTTATACATAGGAGGTTCAACGTACCAGAATAATATTTGTGGGCTGCACAACAAGAGACAACTCTTCTTTTTGAATAACATTCACCAAATTGGTGATAATTTTGTAATGGAGAGACTCAAACTTAAGACGTCTCACTCCTTAAATATATTACAAGAGGTAAGAAGATCAATTAGACTACACCTAATTGGCAAATGAGAAGGGAAAAAAAATGCTCATTCTAGTGCTTAAACTTGATCCAAAAATTCAAATAACTCATAAATCAACTTTTGGATAAAAAATCTCCATAACTTGGCCCGTCTTTTTACATGGTCAAAGCATGTGAATAACATATATCAAGTAAAGTGATTGAATTGAATTTTGTTATTGACTCGAATGATGCTAGCTATCAAAGGGTCACCGAATTGGAATTTGCAAGGAAAAGATGTAACAAAGTTTCCACCTAAAAGATAAGGTTTCTAGTCCAATATCTATAATCATCCGTCAATTGCGATTTATTCAAATCAATATGGAGAAAAAAAATATCGAAGTGTGGTCGATTGCAAGTTATGAATATCTTGAGAATCAATCCACAATGTTATGCTCTCAGAATTTGATGAGTAGTAATTTGTGAATTAACTCCTCATTAGGATGAATTTGGGGTATATATACTAGTTTAGAATAATTAGCTTAGGATAAGGATTACCAATTTTGAAATATCTTGTTAGTTAGAGTTTGTTTAGAAGTCTAATATTATTATTTAACATATTTTATTATTGTATGTTAACAGTAGTTTCCTATCAGTTATTTGATCTTTTTATGTCAAAATGAAGTGTTTATGTACTTTTTAATACCTATTGAATTTATATTGTGTTTTTGATAATGATATTATTTGGCAAGTTTTAATACCTTGCTTATTACGAAGTCTGACAACTTCGTTTTGTGATAACCGAAGCGTCGATTTGGGTGGAAGATATTTGAAGGGTTGCTTCATTAAATAAAGTGATTCTTCGGTGCCTTGCTTGGCCTATATAATGGCCATTTCCTTCTTTATTTGTTACACTTCTAACTTCTTAAGTTCAAGAGCTTCTTCTCTCTCTAACTCTCTCCTAATAAGTTTTCCTTTACTTTTTTATTTCTTTAGTTGGGATCATGGGTTCTTCCAGTGACAAGGATGTTCAGATATTACATGAACAGTCCGATGATGAACATACTGAGGACATAGATTTGGGGATGGACGAGGCTAAAGGAAGAAAAGGAACATTCGAATCATTGACGTGCCATCTGACATTGACGAGGGTGAGTTACTGGATGTGTATTTCACCAATAACCTTTTGTTAGAATATAAGTTGATTAGACCTTTGAAAGACATGAGAACAAACACACATTTGGATAAAGATTCTATAATGATGTACAAGAAGAGCTTTCAATCTGGGTTCATTTTCCCCTATTCGAGCCCCAAAGTCATTTTTCAATAAGTACAACATTACTATAAGCCAATTGCATCCTAACGGCTTGAGACTCTTTTCTGGCATAATTGCGCTAGCTCACTAAGATGGGTACATTATGATAGCTCAAACAGTTCAGGAGCTGTATCATTACTCTATTTGTCTGAATGAGGATCACTGCTACCTCCAAGTGAAAAACACCTGCAATATTTTTGCTAAGAAGTCTAAATTTTCTTCTCTGAAAAATTAAAAATCTAAGTACTTCATAGTCAAGTTTCTTGGAGGGTTCAAAATTTTGACTCGTCAGTCAAAGGATCCACTTTGTTATCTTTTAGAATTGTCCACCCCTTATGACCAATCCTGTGCAGAATTAATAAAGGCCAAGGAGCGTAGTTTTGTGAATTTGAGGTAGGTGATAGTTAATGGATATCCAACTCGCTCGTGCAGTGGACCAATGAGACCTAACTCTTCTGATCATGGTAAACTTAGTTCTTGACTTTATACCTTTGATTCTTTACACTAACACCTCTTAATTTTCCTTTTTTGCTGTTGTCCAAAAATGGTTTCAAAGAAGTCTAAGAGTTTTACGATGGCTAAAGTAACTGAGGTTATAAAGAGGAAAATCGCCATGGCAAGCTCGAGAAAAAAAGCGCCTCCCATGGAATTCGATGCTCAACATGCTGAAATTAGAACTACCTCGGGGGTGATACATTCTAACCACTTCCTTCTAGTTTTCCATCCGAGCCTCTAAGAAAAAAGCAAGAAGAAGTGTCTACTATTGTTCATCCTTCGATTCCCTTAAGATCTTTAGACATCCAAGGCTTCTTCCTATAGATGTATGGACCAAATTGTAGTTTTTAAAAGGATGGGCCTAGCCAGGAAATGGCTTTCCATTGCCTATTTCTTATTGATGTTCGCCATTTTGATTACTTGGATGATGTGGTAAGGAGGGATCTGGTCAATCAGTGTCTATAACAAACTATAAATGCCAACAACTTAAATTTTGCTCTAATAATCAAGCTATCGAGCGTGTATACTTAAATGAAAGTGAAGAAAAATTAGCTGAAAGATGCCCCGAAAAGTGTTGAAACGACCATGAGGGAACATAAGGCTCAGTATAAGGCAAAAATAGCTGATCGGGATGCTGATGTGGAGAAACTGAGGGAGGAGAACTAGGATTTACTTAATAAAATTAAAGAACTCAAGGGCAAGTAAAAGAGATAGATGGGGAGTTACAAAGGCTTCAAGGGCATGAAAAGTCCCAGGAAGAAGATCTTACTGAGGCGTGTCTGAGCCTCTAGTCTAATATTTGACCGAACTTTCTGCTTTCATCTTTTTAGGATAGTAGAATTGGATTCGATCGCTTGGCTCCTTTATCCATTACAATATCTCAGAGCATGGCCTATTCATAAGGGTAAACTCTCGTTATCTTGTTGCGATTTGTCGTCGCTTGAGTATAAGGTTCGGATAGAGTAACTAGTTCATGGGCTCTAAATGGGTGATCTCCTTCGAGGCAATCATCTCCTGACCGGGGAAGAATGCCTCTTGTATACTTCTCTTTTCTGGGTGATTTGTGCTGCTAAGTCAAATCGGCTTTATCTAACTTCGTATATTTATGGGCTCACGCCATAAGCTCAATAAAGGTTAGGGGATGATCTATGCTAAGACTTTCAAACTATTTGTTGTATCTGCAATTTTTTGCCATAGCACTAACGACTACCTCATCGTTCAAGTTCTCCATTTGCATTACCATCCTTTGAAATTTGGATACATACTGTCTTAGAGTCTCTTGGTCTTTTCTTTTTAAGTCAACCAGATTGGAGGAGATTTTTCTAGATGGTACACATGTTATGAAATGGGTTCGTAATGTTGTGTCTAACTGGGAGAAAGAGTGAATAGATCCAATTTTGAGTGTTTGATACCACTCTTGTGTTGTCCCTTTCAAGGTAGTTAAAAAGATCTTACACATTAGATCCTTAAAATTGGTCTGCAAGTACATTATAGTTCAGAAGGTTCTCAGATGGCTCCAAGAATTGGTGGATTCATCATAGGATTGAAAAGTAGGAAGCTTGAATTTTGGTGAAAAAGCTGTAGCTAAGATGTTAGAAGATAATGGGGAATTCTATCAAAGACCATAGTCTCCTGTTTCTCCCATCTCTCTACAGTCTCACACTAATTCCTTGACAACATTTCGTAGGTTATCCTTACCCAAGATTTACTATACGCGACTTAGCTCCTAGCTTTTGGGGATGGACTTGCTAGGATCTATCCTCAACTCCTCCTCATAATCTCGATCAAATATTAAATGACTTCGATATTTAGGTGAGGTTGAAGGAAAACCATATTCTTGATGTGGAGAGGTTTACTAGCTTGGTAGGTGGTATCGGTTTGCCGTTAGGGTGAGGATTCTCTAAAAGGCGCTTTAGCATGGTATTGAATTGTGAATAGGCTTGGGCTAAGATAGTCGTTACTTGGGGGTCAATGGTGGACGGAGGGATGAATGTGGGCTGTTGGTTGATTTCACCATTGGTGTTGTCTTGGACGTCCATAGTAGGGTGTTTAGTGGGATCGGTGGCCATGGAAATTGAGAAAGAACTATCGAGATTTTTAAGGTTAAATGTGTGTTCTACGCTTAACGCAACAATTGTTGTGGTCTCAGTATTTGAGGAGTAGTAATTTTTGAATTAACGTCTTCTTGGGTGAATTTGGTGTATATATACTGGTTTAAAATAATCAGCTTAGGATAAGGATTGCTAATTTTGAATTATCTTGTTCGTCAAAGTTTGTTTAGAAGTCTAATATTATTAACACACAGCATGTTTGCCTTTAAGGTAAGACATCAGTAACTATGGCTGATTTTGGTCCTATTTTGTGTTGTCTAAGTTAAATTTTAATCTTTTTAGTGTTTAAACAACTAAATATAGATGGAAGTGTGTATCTTTGAAACAGTTTATTGCTAAACTAGCCAGCATGCATTTACACATAAGAGTCGTTAAACAAAAGCAATTTGTTGGCATGCATTTACACAGAAGAGTTGTAAAACAAAACAAAATAAAGTAACAAGCCTATGCATCAGAGAACAATCCAGCATATTATTTAACTGCTATGAGACAACATTCATCATATTCAGGTCAGATTTAAAAAAGAAAAAGAGCAAAAAAAATTTTCCATGCACTGGGATGTGTATTATTGGTGAAGAAGGAAAATGCAGAGATCATGAGAAGACTTCACGTCTTCATATATAATTTTCAAAGAATATTCCTATTTTGATATTACGCAATTAAATAAAATTAGAAAATTTTCTCAATTAAATGTGTTTGATTGGTAAGAGGACAATGGAAGGTCTCAAGTTTGGCGATTTAACTCCTTAATCCTCCATTGAATAAAAAAAATGAAGAAGATTTCATGAAAAAGAAATTATTTTGAATATTTCTCTTTTTTTTTTTTTTTTTTTTTTTTTTTAACATGACTTTCATTTCTGGAAACGGCAATGAGCATTAAAGATAAAAATGGCAAAAATAAATTTAACTGGGCCTTTGTAATGAAGCCAGGCCCAACAAAGAAGGCCTAAATTTTAAAATGAGGAAAGCCTTGCTCTTGAGAAAGACTTTTGTCTGGTGAAGCCGAATATTCCTAACTTTATGGGAAGTTGCATGTCCTCATTAAGTATAGTGTTTACTGATTTAGTCTTGCATCAAAATATGCTTAAATTTATATTACAAATATTACTCTTTTTTTTTTAACTTGAGTGCGATTTACCAATTGAACTAAGGCCAAACATACAAACGAAATTTTTTGACAACATATCAAATCAGACTGATATCGGCATCTGAACTGACTTGAACTAAATCAATTGGTTCGGCTAAATTTGATTAATTTTTACCATTTTAGTTTGATTTTAAGCCCAATCGATAAATTTAAAACTAATTCGAACCAAATAACAAATTCAATTCAAACCAACTAAACCGAAACTCTGTTGATTAGCTGACCGAACCAAATAGATCAGTTTGGTTTAATCGATTGTTTTGCACGCCCTTACTTTCTAGGATATAACTGTACATTTTGAGAAGTATATATATATATTGGAAAATAGGCTATTTTGAACCAAATAAGGCATAAGTAGATAACTGTAAGTGTAACTATCTTCATCACTTGTACCCATTACACCTAACCCATGGATCAATTGGAGTTATATAGAGCTTTATTAAAAGATTAAAAGATTATTTTTGAAGCAAGCTATGGTGCGAGTAAACCATCAATTTCAACCAAGTGTCTGATGGATGAGTAAAATACTCATTCATAAACAAAACATGATTTCATATTAAGAAAAAAAAGAAAAGGTTAATTTCGACGACGAATTCAAGTAAATTCTTCTTGAGTTTTTGAGGTTTGACAAAAAAATTGGATCATTATTCCAGTTTGAATTAAAATTTATCTAAGAAATCTAAATTAATTCAATAACTTTGATTCTAAATTGAATCAGAAC
The DNA here is from genome assembly GCA_947857235.1 of Jatropha podagrica. Taxonomy (NCBI): domain Eukaryota; kingdom Viridiplantae; phylum Streptophyta; class Magnoliopsida; order Malpighiales; family Euphorbiaceae; genus Jatropha; species Jatropha podagrica. Next base: position 9,209 of record CANUEP010046497.1, on the reverse strand, counting down.
TAATAGGAGATAGTTCTATTTTCACCCCAACGGTTTTTCAAAAAAAGAAAGAAAAAGAAAAAACTTAAAAAGATTGATTCAAATTAGTTTCATGAGAATTAATATCAATGATAGAATTGACATACTCAAATCTAATATCTCAGGCTTGATAAGATATTATCCGCTTTGGATCGAGTCCAACCGGTTATGCTTCTGGGTCAGCGCTTTGCTTCTAAGCCAAAAATGCGTCTTACTAGTCTAAGGTTTGTCAATCCTTATGTATATCACTTTCACTTAGGGATGGCAAAATATCCTCGACCGGATGGATATGCATCTAATCCGAACCTCGTAGAATAAGAATTTTAAGATTTTAGCTGTGTTTGGATAGTGAATGGGTAAAACCTGAAAATTCTAATTTGGGTATAGATAGGATATGGATATTGCTATTTTGAATCCAAACTTGATTCTGTATCCGAAATTCAAACCCCAAAGATTTAAAAGTTTATTATTTTTTAAAATTCAAGCATGAAATTTTTAATAAATTGAGTTACCTATAGTAAATTATATATAAATTATAATTTTACTTTTAATTTACTGTGGTGTAACATAATTTCATTATGGTTTTCATATATTAATTTGAATTGGTCAAATATTTGAAGTTTAGATTTGAAATTTAAACTTTAATTTTTTTAGTATTTGATTTAAATTTAAATTTTAAATAATTGAGAAAAATCATAATAGTAATAGTGATTTTTCTTTTTGCGACAAATAATGGTGATAGTGATTTAGAGTGTTCATATAATAATATTTTACATTTAGTTATTTGGTTATATGAGTTTTTTTAATTATTCTATTAATTGATTTTTGTTATAATTGTACATGGAGAGTCCGCTACTGATAAGTCACAAAAATGCATATGATTTTATATATATTTTTATTATTTCAGTTATGATTTGAACTACTTTTATGAATAGATAAGTCACAAAAATGCATATGGTTTTATATATATTTTTATTATTTCAGTTATGATTTGAACTACCTTTATGAATAAATTAGTCTCATTATTAGTAGATTTCTCTATTTTCAGTTTTTATCATGAACTGAACTAATTTCTATTATTTTAAGTAAAGAAGTTAAAGGAAATAAACTTTAATAATTCCACATTAATTTAGTTTATGTTTCTGGAGTGACCTTAAGAATGATCACTCAATGTGTCACTTGAAATCTTTGAAATGACCCTAAAAACGATCGTTCAATATGTTATCTGAAACTTATACTTTCAAAATGACCTTTGGGATGATCATTCAACATGTCATTTATATTAGTAATCCTTATTTGATTAGGATTACATATTTACATTCTTAATCTAACTAGTAATCCTTATTTGATTAGGATAATGATTCAGGTTTCCTTGTCTATAACTGTTACGTAATCCTAGTTAGATTAAAAATGTCCTAAGCTAGAATTAAGGAAGTATTCTTGTATAAATGGGTGGTTGTATGTTATGATAAAATATATAAGAAAATAGATTTACTTTCTCTATTTTAAGCATTAACATAAAGCTAAATACACATAAAAATATTTAAATAATTAATTAGCAATTTTATCACCAATCAAATGATCAATCTTCCCTCAGGGTGTTCAAAAAAATCTGCTACATCCAAATGTGTTATATCAATCTCAGCATCATCAACATTTGAAACAAAATTTGTTTATGCATTTTTGTCTTTTTTTTTTTTTTTTCCAATGATGCTTGATAAAAATCAACTAAATATTTTGGTGTACGATAGGTACGAGACCAATGCCCTTTCGCACCATATCTAAAGCATAAGTCCTCTGAATTTTTAGATGGCATTACTTCATGTTTCTCATATTTCTTTTTCCACTTTTGGTGGTGAGAATTTGATGAAGTATCTGTATGATCATTATGATTGTAATATATATTTCTTTCTCGACCACGGCCATGTCTGGGACCACGATCCTTTCTATATTTAAAGTAGTAAGTAGAAACCTCATTCGCTTTAGAGAATGGGGTAGAACTAGTCGATCGACTTTCATAATTTTTCATCAATAATTCATTATTTTGTTCAGCCACAAGAAGGCATGAAATCAATTCATAATATTTTTGAAAGTCTTTCTCTCGATATTGCTACTATAGAAGCAAATTCAAGGCATAAAAAGTGGAGAAAGTTTTTTCTAACATATCTTTATCAGTAATATTTTCTCCACACAGTTTTAATTGATAAGTTATTCTAAACATAGTAGAATTATACTCACTGATTGTTTTAAAATCTTGTAGCCTCAAATGCATCCAATCATACCTTACTTTTGGAAGAATAACCATTTTTTGATGATCATACCTTTCTTTTAGATTATTCCACAAAATAAGAGGATCTTTAATGGTTAGATATTCAATTTTCAATCCTTCATCGAGGTGGTGGCGAAGAAAAATCATTGCTTTGGCATGGTTTTGTTGTGATGCTTTTTTTTCATTTTTGATGGTGTCTCCAAGACCCATTGTATCTAAGTGAATTTCAGCATCCAACATCCATGACTGATAATTCTTGCCCGAAATGTCAACAACAACAAATTCAAGTTTTGAGAGATTTGCCATAGAGAAGAAAGAGGAAAGTAAAATTTATTTTACCTTGAACTTTAATTCAAAATAGATGCTCAAAAGGCAGAGTTTCGTGCTGATAATGTATTATGAAATATAAATAATAGAGAATATGTTTAGAAATATAATAGATAGAAGAAGAGATAGTAGAGAGAAATTTATTTAGTATTATATTTTTAGTTACACAATCCATAGGATTAAGGGTTATTTATAGGGTATCAAAAGTCATCTTTAAATGACATAATATTATATTAAAATATATAACCCTTCATCCAAAAAGAACATAACCCTTTCTTCCAAAAGACATGACTTTTGGATAAATAAATAATATTTAAATAAACTTATGGACATCCATTATATTATATAATATTTATAACAATAAAACGATTTTCAATCCTTTTTATGTAAACTAAAAATTGAATATTTAATTGTACAACATAACTAAATACTTATTTATGATTTAAAGAGGTATCGAAAATTACCTTTTTGATGTAACAAACTTAAACGCACTAATCTTAATTTTAGTTATCGCGAGCTATAAGTTTTTCTCTCTTTAAGTGATTTCATTAAAAGGATCAAGAGATTTTTCATACTGATGACGTGTTATTAAATAATATATAATATAAAAGTAAAGAGAAAGAAGAGAAAAAATATAGAGGAAAATATGAGAGATATTTCATACTGTATTGATTATTAATGAAAAGCCACATATATACAGTAACATAAGTGGAACCTAATAGAGTCCTAAGTATATGAGGAAGATAGAATTCATAATAATTAAGAATATAAACTTTTAACCTAGATATTCACTTATTTCATAACATAGATATTAAAATTATCATTATTCTAAAGTAAATACAGTGTTGAGTACCAAAATCTCATTTCATTCATTTGTATTAGAGGTAAAGAACAAAAGACTATATTTTTATTAGACTATATTTTTATTTTAAAATAATTTTTTTTACAATGATGCAACTTAAGCCCATTCAAAGAATTATCAAAGTTCTCAAAAGGTAAATCAAAACATAGAAATGTCACAATTAAAAAAGAGGTGGATTGGAGAAGTTTGAATATAAGACCTTTTGATCTCATAACCTATAAATTTTAATTTAAATTGATTAAAATGAGTAAGAGGCAAACATAAAGTTGAATATTTAGTTTAGTGTTTTTTTTTGTTCGATTGGTATAAAGTTTTTTTTAAAAAAAAAAAAAAGAAAAATCAAAGGGGAGATTAAAACCCTAGAACTACTGCAATGTCCTAATGAGGCCAAATAGCCCCTACCCTAACATCTTTCATCAAGTCTCTAGCCATAGTGGGAAGACTCTCCATGAGATGAAGCCCATGAGAAAAAGAAAGAGCAGCAATGGCCATTGCATCAGTCACCCGATTAGCTTCTCTATAGACACTTGCCGCCTTCTGCACATTAACCTCCTATAAGAGGAAGCCACCTTCTCTAAAAAGTTATTTTTGTGAGAATAATATTGTTAATCATTAAATAATTATGCATATATCTTTAATACTCCATTATCACATAATTTTTGTCCTTTTTTCTTTTTTATCAAATCTAAATTATTGTCTTGTTTCTTTTTTTAGAAATAAATAATATATGAAGTTTACTGGTTTACCTTTTTTTAAAAAAAAATTGATAATTCATTAATAATAAATTTAAGTTGAATATATCCTAATATTTCTATAGGAATAAAAGATACAAATAAAAAAAATTGAAATCTTCTATTTGGAAATAATTTTGATCTTAGCAGAATAAATTAATCTTTCGGATAAAAACTGGTCCATTTTCAAATAGGATATCAAAATAAACTTTTCACAATATTGTCCAAAACATTAATTTTTAAAAAACTTGTTACAATTGATTTCTGCAGAAGTGTTTAATATACTAAATGTACCAAACTTTAATAGAGGAACGGTCGCACTACCAGACTCTATTAGTAAAGACACTTGCTTCAACTTGAAGATTTAAGGTCTCCAACCACAAGCAATCAATAGTCAATTTTGTATTTCAAATTATTAGAGAAATAAAATATCTATATAAAAATTCTTCAATATCGATTAACGACCCTATAAAATAAGGGAAATTAATAACTTCTCTAAGAGGGTACCAAAAACACTCAAGATTTATCAACTATTACATATATGAGAGATTAAATTCAAGTTTTATTTCAAAAGATTATAGGTTTGCAAATTATTAGAAAGAAAATGGGCAAATGCAATAAAATGTCACTCGCAGATTACCAAATTAACCTTGTGGCACCTCAACATTTTCGAAGAACCTGCCAGGCCCGTTAACTTCATTTTTCTTTAGCAACCAAGAACCTCGCTACATTATCAAAAAATGACTAAAATTCAACTATGCTATGTGTCTTGTTGGTTAATCCACATTGGCCCCAACTTAGCATCAAATTCAAAACCATTTTTTAAATTTCATTTATTTCTTTAAATTTCCTTTTCATTTTTTATTAAGTTCTAGAACTATTTCTCACCCTTCAAATCCGTTTCTTAAAATACAATCCTAGTGTTTATCATTCTCAGGCATCAAAATTGAAAGAAATGAAAATAAAAAATCGATCTTGGAGTTGCAAGCCACAACTTTGTATTAGGTTTCTTTACATTGTTGATTTTGCCAAGAAAAAATGAAAATAAAGAAAAGAAAAGATTTCTGGTTGCAGAAAAAATAAAAGGCTCAAGCAACAATCAAATCCAGAGGTTGCAGTAATCCATTGTGATTTTCAATAGGGAAGAAGTGATATATTGAGGGATTCGCATCTCTCGCCTCATTTTGTTTGAGTTTATTGATATATTTGTGAAGGCGAGATCTATTTTAAGAGGGGGGAGAGAGGGCCTCAGGTGTAGATTTTTTTTTTGTTTTCTGCAGTTGGGTTTCTATGTTGGATTGTCAGTTGGTAGACTTTAATAATTTTTTTTAAAGAAACCTAGAATAAATTACAAGAAAAATAAGTATCCAGGATAAAAACCCAATTATGAGACCAAAACTCGAAAAAATTATACAAAAGCACCAAGGATGAAGACTTGTCAGATGTGAGTGATTGTACGATATTATTCATCTTCTTGCAATCAAATATCTCACTTTGAGCTTTTGGTATTTTTAAAAATACAATACAATATATTTTATCTCCCTCCTTAAAATGGTTTCGAGCACCATTCAACCCTCCTAGATCATTATGGAGAAAATATGGTTTCGAGTACCGTTTATGGATTATCCTTCTTGATCATTGAGGGAAAAAAATGAATTTTATTATTTTAGGTGTTTTCCTAATTAGTTTTAAAAAATTTAAATTAAAAATGTATAATTTTATAAATAAGATAATATACATGATTTTATCAAACAAAGATTAAAGAAAAATAATTTTATTATTATTCCATTTGGAAGATTTTGTAAAAAAAATTTAAAAATTGAAAAAAGGATTAAAATATATATTTCAAGTGCCACTTGACACATAATTTTGTTATTCACTCTCTTTGGTGCCTTTGAAACACATTTTCCATTTGCCAGCATGGCCACGTGCTTGGTTGCTGAAGAAAAAATGAAGGGGTACAATAGGTTCATTGAAAACATTGGCGTCCCACAAAATTAATTTGTTAAATTTTTTGGCATTTTTATGCATTTGGTTGAAAGAAAACTAAATAAAATAAAGAAAAATAATAGAAAGAGACAAAAAAAGAAATATACTAATAGTTTGCCTTATTTAATATACTTCTTTGTTAATGAATAGAATAGTCAAGCTACTATGTTATCTTTTAACTGAATCTTGATATAAATAAAATTAACATTTCAATCTTTTAATTTTCCAATAAAACTCTATGTAATCAAATGTTTGATTAATTCTAAGAAAATTTTATATAGATTATTGGCCAAATGCATAATTTCCCTCTTGAAATTTCATCAAATAACCAATTGTGCTCTTCAACTTTACAAAAGACTTCTTATCCACCTTAACTTGTATTTTTTTTTGTAGCTATTTCATCCTTGCCAAGCTAGACCAGTGGAGCGTAGACTAAATTGCTTTACAGAGCATGAACAATAATATTTTTATCCTACATGTAAGAAACGACGTCGAATTGAACTTCATTTTCTTAAAATGGAGTGCCTAAATCAACAAACCCATCCCCAATCTCTAGATTATTCTCTCTCTAATTCTCCAATTCTCCTAACAATAGAAATTAGGGTTCTTGTAATTAGATGTTGGCTTGGCTATATATAAATTCACCAATCTTCTTCTTCGAGCATCTCATTCTCCTTTCTCATGTGGCTTTCTCAAGATATACTATCACTGTTCACTTCTTCTTGTATTTCTTACGCTCCTCCATCTTTTAGAAGGTTTACACAACTACGATTATAGATTAGCTTGAATGAAGCATTGGCACTTTCGCTTGCACTTGCACTTGCACTTGCAACTAAAGAGCCACGTAAACCTTGGGAATGTAAAATTTCTCTGCTGCCCATGTATAATCGAAATTTTCTCTCTTCTTTGCTTGTTGGTCCAGCGACGCACCTAAGCCTTCTCAGTTCCATCAATAGATGTCTTAATTTTCCCTTATCATTTCTTCTTCTTAGGGAGAGAGTGAAATTGAAAGTTGAAGAAGACGCAAGGAGGGAACTTGGTTGGTGCTTTAAGAACAACAATGTGTTCGCATGATGGTGGCAAACCCACCAGGTTAGACTCTTGTTTTGTCTTCTTTGAGACCCTTTTTCTAGGGTCCTTTTATATGTTTGTATGGTCCAAGTTATGCTATTTTATTGAAGTTTGCTTTGTCTTCTCTAAAGCTCACCATGTACTAATTGCTTAACCTGCTATCTCCTCCTACATGTGCCAACATCTCACCCTACGATCACGAAACAAATGAAGAATGGAGACACCCTTCAACCGCGAAACCAATGAAGAATGGAGAAAAAGAGAGCTAAGATAGAGAGAGAGAGAGAGAGAGAGAGTTGAGATAGAAATAGAGAAGGAGAGATAGAGAGAGAGTCAGTCACTTTTTCCTTTTCCGTTTAGGGTTTTAATTCAATGGGCAAGAGAGAGATAATGGGAGAGGTAATATGAGAGAGAACAAAGGTGAGCTCGATAATTTATTTGACACATGAACGCTTACCTAACATTTTAAATTCCTTTTAATTGACTCTAGTGAGCCACATCACTCTCTTTCAGCCAAAGTTATTTTACTGTAACAAATGTATAAATTGAGATAATTTTACGATATAAAATTGAAATACCCCGAAATTTTTATTTCAAAACTATTTCCATTTAAATTTAATCGTTAAATTTTGTAGCCAATAATATTATGCCACGTAATATTTATTGGGACCGAAAAATCATTTTTGGTTCGCTCTAAATTTTGCGATTAAAAATCGGACCAATTATTTATTTTTATTGGACCGAATTAATTAAAATTAGACCCGAATCGGATATTTTCGAAAAATACTGTGCGTCACTATTTTTTTCTCCCCGGCAACTTACCTTGGACGATTTGTTTTATTTAATTATTAAAAAATTTTATTATTTTATTTAATTATTGTGTTTTTGAAAAAAAAAAAAAATCTTTTTTTAAAATCTCCATCGTCTTCTTCTTCATTGCGACGCAGCCCTCCTCTCCCTGCACTGTCTCTGCCTCCTCTCTCTGCCTCCAGCCACCACCGCCTCCAGTTCCTCCTTTCTTCTTCTTCTTCTTCTTTCTTTCCTCTTCTTTCTGCTCCTGTCGCTCTCGGTCTCTGTCTTCCTCTCCCTGCTGCTGTGACTACCAGTCACCACGCCAGACCAGCTGCTACAGCAGCAGCAGCCACCACAGCAGCCACCTGTTGCAGCGCCATAGACAGCAGCTCCTCCTCCTCCTTCTCCTGCGTGTCCCGCAGCCGCTCCAGTAGTAGCAGTCCCTCCACCAGCGACGCCAGCTGCTGCCAGAAGCCGATCCAGTCACCTCCGCACGACCAGCAACCTCTGTCCCCATTTTGGCACCGCCCGCGAGGCGATCTCAGCCCCTCGAGTCTGATCCCAGCGAACTCAGTCCCGATCTACACGTTTTCGGCCACCTCAGTTGCGATCTGAGACCCGATTGACGCTGGATAATTATTTCAAGACTATTTTATAATTAAGGTTATTAATTTTATTAATTCTCAGAAATTTATTTAATTAATTTGAATATTTTTTTAGATTAATTCAATTGATGATGCTGTGATTAATTTGGTTGATTGTGGATGTGGATTCAGGTGAATCGGGGCGGTGATAATAATTGATTTTAATGTTCTATGGTTGATTGGTTGTTATTAAGTATTAATGGTAATAGACGTTTGATTTAGTAATTGATGGGGTAAATGAAGAAAATAATGGATTTTATTAGGTTATAAATATTATTGATGGATTTATTATGGTTTAAGTATATTAAAATTATTATTAAGGGATAACTAATGGATTTGGACAAATTGATACGAGAAGTAAATACTGTATAAATATACTGTATGTATTGTAGATTAGGCTATAGTATTAAACACTGGATTTTAGTTAAATGAATTATATTAGATTGAATTTTAGTATTTTGAACGGGTAGTTAGTTAAATAGAATAATTGCAAATTATTTATTGAT
>CANUEP010046315.1:0-36729 GCA_947857235.1 Jatropha podagrica | reverse complement strand
TATATAAAACAATACTCTTTCAAGCTTTTTTCTGTGTGTTCTTTGTGTTTGTGTATATATTCTTTTATATATATATATATATATATATATATATATATATATATATATATATATATATATATATATATATATGTTTTGGTTTTACATGAATATCTCCATTACCATTTGGATATGAATATTAACATGCTTAAACCGAATCCATGAATTATTTATAGACCAAAATAAAGAAAATATAAATTTTTATTGAAATGAGGGTAGTATTAAACATATGCAGGTAAAAAAAAAAATGATGAAGTAAGAAAAATTTTGAAAAAAATTTTATTTTAGTTTAGTCCATAAGTATAACCATGGATTTTGTGTAAGACAAATATAATTGTTAGGTAAAAGACTATTCTCATTTTAGAACTCCTAGTTGTTTCTCCCTCTCAGTGCTCATTGGAGGGTATTAAGTTATTTTTTCAGTTTAATTATATTTATTTATTTATGAGTTCTACATAATTATGATATTAATATCATAATTTGCAGAGGATCATTATCTCAAAATTTGTACGTGGAAGGTTTAGTGTTGACGTCTGCAACTTTTGCTGCTGCTATGAATAATCTTATACCAGCCGTCACCTTTGTCTTAGCCATTTCTTTTGGGTATATCTACTGATATTTTATTCAATTAGCTTACGGAACATTCATTTCATTTGACGTAGAAGATTATGGGAATTTCAAAAAAAAAAAAAAAAAAAAAAAAAAAAGGAATGTGTTTAAGCCTAATTCAAGTTGAAGTTATAAGAAATTACAAAATAATCGTATTAGAAATTTTTTTTTTAAAATTTGGTTGGCTAAGTTAAATATGAATATTTGATAAGATAATTTTCTGAAAAAAAAAATGATAAAAATAAAATGAAGTGATGGAAATTTCTCTTACAATTTCGTTTTCCTTTCATACTCTTAAGCCTTTTGAAATCTAATATTTCTCTTTTCATTTCTTATTATATTTTATTTATTTATGCTTACTTGATATCAACAAGATAATTTGACCAAATTAAATTTAATAACTGAATAATAGAATTTAAGGATTTATGAGTTATATTTATTTGTACATAATAATGTGAAAAAAACACAATATGATAACAAAAAAATTTATCAAGAGATCAACACAAAATTTCCATATTATAAATAATAATGTGTTTTTCGTAAAAAATTCTCTAAATATTTATTTGTCTGTTTATTTATTTCTTGATTATGAAAATCGAGTGACTCTTACTGATTAGGTTGGAGAAGATGGGACTAAGAACCCTAGCAGGGAAGGCAAAGGCGATGGGTACCTTACTGGGAATAGGTGGAGCAATGATACTAACATTTTTCAAAGGGGCAGAAATTCACATATGGTCGACACATGTCAATCTGATGAAGCTTGTTAAGTCTCGTGGAGGACACGTGGCAGCATCAGATAGCACTAGAGTATTGGGAAGTTTACTGTCCATAGCTAATTGCATATCATTCTCCATATGGTTAATAATTCAGGCGAAAATGAGTGCAAGTTTTGCATGCCCTTACTCAAGCACTGCATTGATGGCTTCAATGGCTGCAATTCAACAAGTTATCTTTATCCTTTGCATTGAAAGAGATTTGAGTCCATGGAAATTGGCCTGGAATATAAGGCTCTTCTCTGCAGCCTATGCGGTACGTACATCTGTGTATACAGAAAAATTACATTTTTTTTTCTTTTTTTTAGGTTCTGTTAAATAATATTAGCTGTTAATAATTATTATATAACGGTTTAAATTAAAAGTATTCAGTTTAATTTAAAACAATAAAAAAAAATACATCAGTAGTTTAATTAGCTGAATTTAAAAGAAAAAAATAATGGTCGTGATTGTCAACAAAATTTAATTAAATGTTAAATGCTAATAGTGTTTAACGTTTCATAAAAATTGCTTCACTAAAACTTATTATAAAAATTATGTTACAAGACGCTACAATTAATAGAGATAGAGTTTGATTTGCTCAAAATGATAAAAGCTAATTTAAAAGTTATTGTCAAACAGAATATCCTATGTTTAAGAAAGTTGTTATTTATATGGTTGAAATCATATTCTTTTGTTTGTTTGTTGTTGTGATTGTTTGGGTGCAGGGAATAGTAGTGCATGGTGTGATGATAACTTTGATGATATGGTGTGTTCGCATAAAAGGTCCATTATATGCATCAATTTTTTACCCTCTAATGCTTGTGTTTTCTGCCTTAGAGGGGTCTCTGCTAATTGATGAGCCACTGCATGTTGGAAGGTATATTATTTATACATTTATTTCCTATTTAATAATTTTGTTCATCAAATTGTATTTCTATTTACTTCCTAATTGATAATACATCGGAATAATTGCAGCATAATGGGAGCAACTTTGATTGTGTGCGGATTGTATGCAGTATTATGGGGTAAAAGCACAGAGACAAAGAAAATGTCTCAGCTCATTCCAATCAAAATCTCTGAAGAAATAGAAAGTATGTCATCTACAGCTAGCATTAATAGCAACAACCAAAATGCGAAAATTCCAATAGATGCAAAGTAGATAAAAATTTATCAGAAAATGTACATGGAAATGAAGAAGAAAATGCCCAAGAAGACGCTTACATCAAATAAATGCAGGTGGTAGCAATTAGCATATGCTTGGTAGATGTGGAAGCATTTCTTTCTTCAATTTGTAATGTGTATTTCCTTCTCTAATTTATTTTTTTTTTTCAGTAATTTCTTTAAGTAAATTATTTTAGGACAATATTATAATTTTCTCTCGAATTTATATTAATTACTTCTAATCTGTTGACCGAATATTTTTGTTCCAAACCAATTTAGCTCAATTGCATAGTAGCTTCTCTTTGGGCTTTATGAGCCTTAATCATACCGAAATGCAGTGGTTTCCAAACTTTCAGAGCTTTAGAAGCCACTCCTTTTTGGTACTAAATTGAAGTTTCTTTTAGACCTTTGTGAGTTGTGTTTTGCTTTGGGGAATCAACTTCATGCTTTGAGAGATTGTGACTTTGTGAATAAAACTTGGCATTGCATCAATAATTTCCCATGCAATTGGCACGCTTTTAAAGATACTAACGTGTCTATTAAGGAGTGGGTTTTTCAGAATATTTCCTTTAAAGCTATTCAAAATTCTAGCACACAATGGTCTATCATTTTTGTAATTACTTGTTGCCGTATTTGGAACTGAAGAAAAGTTCTATTTAGTGTCTGGTTTAGCTCATAACATTATTAATTATGGAGCGGGTAATTTTTACTGGAAGGGCTTGAACTATAGGGATAATCACTTAATGAAGTACTATATTCAATTTGTATCTGTAAAATGCCCAAACTTCCTAATGCAAAACAGTAAAATGCATGTTGCTGCAACTGTGAAATTTCAATGGTCGGATTACCACGTTTTTCATGCGTGACATTTTTAACCCTCTTATTTTCCATGTCAGTATTTTTCTCTCTCCTCCATCTCAGCAATCAGACCCTAACCTACCTCTCTCTCTCTCTCTCTCTCTCGCTTCCTCTTCGTTTTTTACGAGTATAGTGGTTGACAAAGCTGTTAGTGTCAAGAGAAGGGTTTAGTTGTCTGGTCTTTGATGGTCTTGCAGGAGAATTGAAGAGATTGCGACGGGATTTTTCGATCGCATTTCCTGTGATTACTGCGCCAGTCGAAACAGAAAGCGAGAAGGATACTAGAGCTCTATCGTCAATGGAAGAGAGGCCAAAGATGACTACCTGCACTACAGTCGCCCAAAAAAGGAGGATGCGACTGTGTCAATCCCAATTCTTGCACTCGCCAGAAACGGAGACGAAGCAGAGAGAGAGAGAGAGAGAGAGAGAGAGAGGTGGGTTAGGTTCTGATTGCTGAGATGGAGGAGAGAGAAAAATACCACGTGTGAAATACGCGGCGATAGGCATTTTATTATTACGAATTGGGGAGTTTGGGTATTTTACAGATACAAATTGAAAATGGCACCCCATTAAGTGATTACCCCTATAGTTGAGTCCCCTTCAGTGTAAATTACCCATTATGGAGTTGAAGTCACAATGGCTCAATCTTTGCTTACGGGGTTTCATTGTTCTATAACATCCAAAGCTCAAAAATAGATTTCATGGATACCTCCTATAACGGGAGATTAATTCAAGCTAAATATAGATGGTTCGATTAAAAACATAGAAGCTTTTGAAGGAGGATTAATGAGAGAGTTTGGGTCATGCGTGGGAGTTTTGTCTCTCATATGGGACTTTATTTGAAGGTCTTAAGCTTGTTGGTCACTGGAAAATAAGAAGGCTTAATGCAACTCTGAGAATATGCAAGTGGTGGAGATGGTTAAAAAAATTCCAATTTTCATGGAGGTTTGAGAGCACCAAGGTTCTATCCATTAGCAGCTACTCAATAGGGATTGAAATTGTTAACTTCTCATATGTACCGTGAAGCTAAGACTAGTGCGAATAGACTTGCAGGTTAACCAAAGTTTACTCACTCGATCTTCATGTGCTCTCAAGACCTGAGCCACTTCTTCGTGATGCTTTAGAGGTTTTTACCTAACTTACTTAATCTCTTTAAAATTTTTTGTCAAGAAAGAAGTCAAGAGTGGTGGGAAAAATTGCTCTGATACCACTTCGATAGGTTTCGGGATAAATTAAGAGAATAATTACCACAATATAATAATAAAATATGACACACAAAAATTTAAATGGTTTGCTCTTAAGTATTTTAAGGCTATATCCACGGGACAAAATCTGAGTATTTCTTCCACTATTAAAAATAGAAGGCTTACAAAGAGATTAATACAAATGAAATAAAAATAATAGCACTCACAGTGTTTCACAAAAAACCCAAAAATAATTTTCTTACTTTTTTTGTCACTCTCCATTTTAGGAGAACCTTTCCTAAAACTAAACTCTCTCTCTACTTCTAGTTTTTTTTACACACACCCTTTGCACCTTTTCCTTTTGGTTTGCACTTGTGCATCTAGTGTGTTTTTTTTCTGCACTCTCACATATTCACATATTTATATACAAAAATGAAGTTTTAACTTAGGAGATTGGTGAGCTACCACTGCACCAACCTTGACTAAAAAATCAACAAACAGTGCGCAACTTTAACTCAAAAGGGAATCAACAAAAAAAAATTAGTAGGCGGTGCCCACCTGAATGGGACCGCACCAATAAATCTCTTCCTCGCATTCAAGTCAGTAGGTTTGCCATATTTTCCTTCGTCCCTACAGTTGATCGACATTATTCAAATTTTTCCTTTAAAAGAATCTTTGTCAGCATGTCTGATCCCTTTTCATCTGTATGGATTTTCTCAAGTTGTAACTACTTCATCTCCAATACATCTTTGATCTAGTGATATCTAACTCCTTGCACGCTTCTGTTAGTACTATAAACCTTGCATCAGTTGTTGAAAGAGAGACATACTTTTGTTGTCTTGATTTCCATTACACAGCTCCCCTTGTAAATGTGATTAGATAACCTGACGTAGACTTTCTTAAGTCAATATCACCAGCCACATCTTCATCAGTGTAACCAACTAATACTAGCTTATCATATCTAAAGCATAAACATTTTTAATTCTACCTTTAAGATACCTGAAAATCCACTTTACTGCAGCCTAATGTTCCTTTTCAAGATTCGAAAGAAACAGACTCACTACTCCAACTGAGTAAGCAATGTTTGGCCACGTACAAACCATGGCATACATCAAACTGTCAACTACTGAAGCATATGGAATCTTTTCAATTTCTTCCTTCTCTTCATTGGTAGAAGGACACTATTTTGAACTCAATCTAAAGTGTTTAGCAACAGAACAACTAACTGCTTTAACATTCTCCATTTTAAACCTTTGAAGTACTTTTTCTATGACTTTTCCTGTGACAACCATAATTTCTTGACATTTCAATCCTTGTAATTTTCATGCTAAGAATCTATTTTTCTAGTCTCAAGTCTTTCAAGGCAAAAGACTTAGTTGTTTCTTCAAGTAGTTAATTCTGGTAGAATTCTAACCAATAATCAACATATCATCCACATAAAGTAAAGAAATAATGTAGTCATTATTAGAGAATTTCTTCACAAAAATACAGTAATCTGAAGTAGTCTATCTGTAGCCTTGCTCTCCCGTAACAGACTCAAACTTTTTATACCACCATCTCGATGCTTGTTTCAAGCTTTATAGGTTTTTCTTCAATTTATGTACATAGTCCTCTTTTTCTTTTTTATGAAACCTTCTGATTGCTCCATGTATATTTCTTCTTCCAAGTCACCGTGTAAGAAGGCATTCTTTAAATCCAATTGCTCGATTTTAAGATCAAACTTGGTGGCCAGTTCAAGCACTGTTTGAATAGATGTCATTTTCACAATGGGTGAAAAAATCTCATCAAAGTCAATACTCCTTCTTGGATTGAATCCTTTCACAACCAATCTAGCTTTGAATTGAGGTTTGGTGCTATGTTTTTCTTGCTTAATTCTGAAAATCCATTTGTTTTTTAAAGTTTTCTTGCCTTTAATTAGCTTTAGCCGCTCAAATATTTTATTCTCATGTGAGGATTTCATCTCATCTTGCATTACTTTAATCTAGTTCCTTTTGTGTTCATTTTCCATGGCTTCTTCAAAACATTTAGGTTCTCTTTGATCAGTCATCAGTACATACTCATTTACTAGATATCTAGTAGATGCTTATCTAACTCTGTTATATCTTCTTAATGTTTGAGAACCTTCCAGTGCTAGTGGTTGAACATGAACATCATTAGAATCATCATCTGGTTCATTCTCATTAGGAACTTTTGGATTTTCTAACTCTGACTCTTATTCTTGTGAAACATTTTCCTCATCTCCAATTTGTCTATATTCTATTGTTGGAGAAACTATATGAATATCTATTGAATCACCATAAAAAATATTGGCAGTCTACTTCTTAGTCTTTTCAACGTCTTCAATAGTTTGATCTTCAATAAATACAACATCTCGACTTCTTATCATCTTTTTCTGTACTGGGTCATAAAATCTATAATCAAATTAGTCTTGGCCTTACCCAATGAATAGATATTGTCTGGTATTCACATCAAGCTTCGACCTCTCATCCTTAGGGATATGAACGAAGGCTTTACAATCAAATACCCGTAAATCATTGTGGAAAACATCATTGTCTGACATACTCTTTTTGGAGTATCATACTATAAAGGGACATAGGGTGAACGATTTAAAATATGAAGTGTCGCAAGTAGATATTCACCCCAAAATCTTTTAGACAACTTTGCATGTGAGAGTAAACATCTGACTCTCTCCATCAAAATCCTATTCATCCTCTTAGCTAAACCGTTCAATTGCAGTGTCTTGGGAGGTGTTATTTGACGTCGAATACATGCTCTTTGCAGAAAGCTTCGAATGACCTAATGTATTCTCCACCATTATCTATTTTGATGCACTTCAGCTTCTTGCCTGTCAGTCTCTCAACCAGGTTTAGAAATTATTTAAAGAATTTTAACACCTAATCTTTCAACTTCAATATGTATATGTAACGGTCCATTTTTTAGAGTTTTTTTTTCAACGTCGATAATAGTGCTTACCGGTCTGTGAATAGTACCATCAGTCTGCGACTTGGTATTATTTCAGTCTGAAAAATTTACCACATGTGTCTAATATTATAATTTATATTTTTGGAATATGTTTACATGATTTAGGTGGGTAGGGATATTTCATAAATATTTTTGGAGAATTGCAGCAACTAGGGAATATTATTTTTATTGTGGTATATTGAGGAATAAATGGTGAATTATTTTTGAAGAATTAATTAAATTAAATTAAGGAGTTAAATAATATTTGGAAATGAATTATTTGAGGAATGTTTAGAGCCATTGGATGAGATTACTAAGACTTGATCATGGCCATTGATTTAGCATAAACCAATGAAGCAAATTTTGACTTTGCTACTTAACCCATCAACACCTTCTCTCTCCTTCCATCTCCATCTTCCATGCCAACTTCAATCTCTCCTTCTTCTCCATTTTCTTTCATTTTTTCACCACAAATCACTACCAAATAACCTAATTAAATCATAGAATCTTGATTAAACCATAGAATCTTGATTAAACTATAGTAATTAATTAGTAGAAGGTTGAATTTGGAGTTCTTAAACCTTGGATTAGAAGTTGCCATTAAAGGAGGTAAGTTATGAATTTATGAATTTTGTAATTTATTAAGTATAATTCTAATATTAGCCATGGAATTTATGAATCAAATCATGCTCTTTCATTTTCTTATGATTAAATTTGGGTTATATGTCATTTTTTCCTATTTTGAAGAGGTTGGAGAACCCTCTCATAAAGGCAAGGAAAAGGCTCAAGAATAGAGATTTTAAGCTTCTTTAAGCTTGTTTGAGAGGTTAGTGCTTTACTATTTCAATTTCTCTTTCATTTTCTTTAAGTTGTAAATTTTAAGGTTTTGAATGATTTTTTATAAATTTGTGAATTGTGTTGGGAATTGATGTTTTGGATGTTTTAATATGATTTTCTATGATTTTTAAGCATATGTAAATGTTTGAATAGGAAGAGAAGCTTCTCCTCCCTCTCCCTTCATAAATGGCCGAACCCTCCTCTAAGGAAGGGCATTGATTTTTGGTGGTTGTTTTTTATTTCCTATGATTGTAAATGAATTTTGGAATGTATTTTCTTGTGATTTATGAAATGAATTTGGAAAAGAAACCTTTTTCCCCTTGATTTTAAGGAGTGACCGAAATATGTCAAGATGAATGACATATTGATTTCTTTGATTTTTAAGCTTGAATTTGATTTAAATGAGATTAAGAATAAGTTACTTGGTGGTGGTTTTAAAGCTTGAATTTAAATTCTAATGTTTAAGTCTTTTTCATGATTTAAAGACGGTTTTGAATGGTGAATTTGGGGTTCTATGATTAATGGTTTGACAAATGAATTTAATGATTTTGAGAGGTGGTTTTAAGTTGATGTTTAGTATTTTTAATGAAGGCTTTATGAAAGAAGGGTTTTTATTTGAAACGTGAATTGATTTTGATGGATGTTTTACAAGTTGTTAATAAATGAATTTTTTAAATAATAAAGGTGAATTCTTAAATGAATTAAGTAAGGAATAGTGAAGGAGAAATGAGATTATTTATGGAAGAATTTAATTACTCTAAGCTCTACCATACGTGATTGACATGTGGTATGATGACATTATTGTGATATATGAGCATGCTCGAGTTATCAGCCCGTATAATTGGTGAAGCTATGATCATATGCTAGGGTTATCGGCTCTTATAAATAGGCGAACGCGCTTATTATTGTGGTGCTTGTACAGACCACGGTGGCCTCAGACTATGATTATGTAATTGGGGGGTGACGCTTTCTCAGGCCACGATTATGTGATTGGTGGGTGGCGCTTTCACAGGCCACGATCAATTCTACTTACATTCTTTCAGTATCAGTATGAGCTTTAGCTAAAATGAAAATGAGAATTTTAATTTATTATATTGAAATAGAAAAATATATTGACATTTATGATATTTTCTTATTTATTTTGAGTGGGTATAAATTTTTAAGTGTGAATTTCTTGTGAACTTTCAAATATTTGGATTAAATTAATACGATTTTGGTGTTTAAAAAAAATATTGTTTGAAATTATTTATTTGATGTTCTTTGGATATTTTAAGTTTATAAATATTTAGCACAACTGAGTCTTCCACTCAGCGCGTTAATTTTTATCACCCGCAGGTTAGGAACGGAGGGCACCTGTCGAGACCAAAAGAGGGTATCGGAGTAGATATAACATTTTGGGTAGGACATGTACATTAATGTAAATCATGGCATGTATAGACTCTTGTTAATGATTTTGAAGTTGTAAGTATTTGAATAAATTTTTAGCGAAATCGGTAGCCCATTTAGTATTATTATTTGATTATTTATTTCGTGTATGAATAATGACATATTAAGTTATCTTGAATGGTAAAATATTATCTTGATTGTTAATAGAATTATTATAATCTCTAGAAGTGTTGCGTGATCGTTGAAATAATTTGAAGTTGAGGTTTGGAGATTGATATTGGAAGTGCTTTGTTTTTCCTTGTGAGGCAAGTATATTTTTAGGGGGGGACTCTTGCAAAATTTTCATAGGATTTTCCCTAAGCTTTTATTCATTTATTTTTTTAAAAAAAGTTATTAAAATATTGCTCGCCTCCCTAGAACAACTTATTCACTTCTAATATACAATTTGGGTTTATTTAGTTACATAAGACGGTGCTCTAGCACTGAATGTGGCATCCGCCGTCTAGTTCTTCGGAATTGGGCGGTGGGTGTTACAGTATACCCAAGTTTTTCTAGAAGGATCATGTACCCAAGTTTACAGGCTACCATCAAGGAACTTTTAGTGAGCTTCCACTAACCATTTTGAAGGTGCTACAGAAACCTCCATCATCAAGTTTGCTAATCGAAATTAAATTTGAATGCATGACTGATACATGCATAACATCTTTTAGAATTAATCTAGAACCATTTTCCGTCTTCAAGAAAATATCTCCCTTATCAACAACTTTTAATCATTTGTCGTTTGCCATCTTGACCACACTTAGATTGTCTGGTGTGTAAGATGAAAAGTTTTCTCTTCAAGATGTTGCATGAAGAGTAGCCTCACTATCAATCACCCAACTGGTCTCTTGGATTGTAAGATTGATAGTTTCTTTAATGACAATTCGAAACTTAGTAATGACATTGATAGTGGTTGTACACATTACCATTGATAAATTGTCGAATAAAATTGCAAACTTGCTCATGCTCCAAAGCCCATTCTTCATTAGTCTTGCCTTCAGGTTTATTTATACTAAACACTGATTGGTGCATTTTTGTTATCTTAAGAAGATCTCTCATTTTATTTCTTCATATATGGTACTTTTTATCATTTAGATTGATCATTATGCTTGTCTTAGCCTTCATAACTTATTTTATGGAATTTGATGAATAGTAACCATATACATAAATAGTAGTCATATACATGAACAGTGATAGTAACAGTATACATGAATAATAACAGTGGATATGTGAACATATTGGGCTTAATAGTAATAGGCTATGTAACAGTAACTCTAATAGTAATTATTTATCGTAAACTAAGTTACTATTTTACTATTTATTACTTTATTATTTTTGCAACTGCTTTTCGAGCGAACTGCGATAAAAGATTTATCGTAATTTTTTCTTCGTTGTGGTATATATATTTTTGAACTATATCCATGGATCTAGTATCGATCTTTGATTGACTGGACTTTAAGTTAAGTAGTAGTTCAAGAAAAAAATTTTTTTCTGATGTGGAAGGTCAATCTAGGCCGCAACCTCAGTGCATACTAATAAAAAAAATTTCAACTACAATACTTGAACTTGTTGAAACTAGGCTCTAATACCACTTGTTGAAAAAAATTGCTCTGATACCATTTTGATAGGTCCCATAATAAATTAAAAGAATAATTACGTTAGAAGAATAATAAAATATGTTAAACAGAAATTTACTTGGTTCACCTTTAACTGTTTTAGGGCTACGTCTACAGGAGAAATTATGGATATTTCTTTCACTATTAAAAATAGTAGACTTACAAAGAAATTAATACAAATAAAATAAATATAGTGGCACTCATAATATTTTTCAAGACATCCAAAAATAATTTTCTAACTATTTTTGTTACTCCCTGCTTTGGAAAAACCTTTTCTAAAACTAAACTCTCTCTCAGTTCTGGTATTTTTACACACACCCTCTATATCTCTTTCTTTTGGTTTGCACTTGCGCATCTAGTGTGTTTTTTTTTTTTTTTTTTTTTTGCACTCTCACACACTCACATATTTTTATATAAAAAAAAAAAATGAAGTTTCTAGTCAAGAGGTTAGTGAACTACCGCTACATCAAACTTGACTAAAAAACCAATGCCTAACTTTAACTAAAAAAAGAATCAATAAAAAGAATTAGTGGATAATGACTACTTGAATGGAACCACATCAACAAAGAGAAGGATCCTCATTATTTGAACCCTGTGCCACTTATGGTCATAGATGTGTCCAATGTTACATTTGTGGATGGCAATAGTTTATTTTAATTTTTTTTGGAAATATTAGGGAAGCAAAATATATTTGAAAGTTTTTAATTTTTTTAGAGAATTAAAAAAAATTTGGTTGGGGGCAGGCCACTGTGATACCATCACTTTGTTGCATAAGTCTTTTTATTTTTCATAAATTTTTATCAAATCCTCAAACTATCTCTTCTAACAACTATACAATAGATATACAATGACTAGTTTTAAGGGTGTGGGAGTTAAATTTTTTGGATGTACTATAAATGCTCCATTATTTTCATTCTCTTCACACTAAATTATTTCTGTCTACTCTCCAATCTCTCTAAGCTCTCCAACTTATCATTACTATCAAAATTATTATCAAATAATTTCTCCAATCTCCAATTAAGTTTAAGCCTTTTTTTAAATTTCTCTTAAAGTTATTTTTAAAATTATTTCATAAATATTTAAATTTTAAATTTTTTAAAAAATATATTTTTTTAATTTTTTATTTTAAAATTATGCAAACCAACTGCAAAATTAATTAGAAAACTATTAACTTTTAAACGGTCAAGGAATTGAAACCAGAATAGCAATTGTAACAAGTTGATTCTAAACAATAACTAAAACTCTTAATTACCTATTCAGTTCTGATTCCACATTTTTTTAAATCGCAATTGACAATTCTGAAATCGTATCCACCCCTGAAATCGTATGGCTTACAAAATTTTCACATGGGGATTTTCCTAGACACACAAGTAAAGTTCTAAATGGAGTTTTTCATAGGGAATCAATTCAATGAACTTGTTCTTTGACGTCATTGTATTGTCTAAGTGTCACTAACATATATACTATTCTATCTAGATTGTCGGTGCACTATCTTGATGATCCTATGATTAAAATAATGTTACGTGTAATAAGATTTTCATCATTCTGATCAACATCATAATTTAGTTTATATAATAATTATTATAATTATTATAAATGTAGATATAATTAATAATTAAACTAATAGATAAAGAATGCCAAATATAGTATTAATATCAAATGCTAAAGTGTTATTATGTTCAAAAAATCAAAATGAATTGATTCTTGAGCCACTGAATATATTGCTTTTTAAAATAAATGACCCAATTACATTTATTATAATATTTTAATTCTAACTCACAGCGTGAGTCGGTGTCCTTTTTTTTTATAAACACCTTTTTTTTAAAATAAAATTCACCAAATTACTGATAATTTTTGTGATGATCTTTTATAATAAGTAGGGAGTGAAAATATTTTCATGACATACCGAAAATGTTTTTAGATTAATACAAATAATTGTTTGAATAGTTTGTAACCTAAAGGTGCATTTCATATCTATCAACACACACAAAATATTATATTCTATTCCCTTTCAATAATTAATATTCCAAAAATGAAGAAACAATATTCTAAACCCTGGATTGGACATTGAATGGAATAATATTCTTTGGCTTTTATTAATAATATTAAAAATATAAAATTATTAAAAAATTTATAGAAAGAAAAAAGGATAAAATATATCTTTAAACTTAAACTTACCTTCTAAACTCTTTATCAATACAGAATTATTAGTTTCAAGTTATTTATCACCTACACTAATATTATATGTTCAAGAACTATGATAAAAATATGCAAATATAAATTAAAAAATATATTTGATACTTTTACTTTTAACTAATTCTTTTATGACTTGTAATGCACGTTAACTTTACTAATTATATATTCATTTTAACTTATTTATTTTTTATTTATATAATATTAAAATATACATTTTTATTTAGATTAGAATAAATACAACGATCACTTTATTTATACTGTGAATTTTTTTTTGTTGCATACCTTGCACTATAATATTTAATTGAAAGGAAAATAATATTTCTATTTCTCTCTTTAAAATAACAATTTTTTTTTTTTTGGGTTTTTTTTTAAACTCTAAAAAATAGCACTTTTCATTTATATCCTTTTAAAGCACTAGTCCGTTATAATATGCAAAATATTATATTAATAATTATTATCTATATTAATACTTAATATTCTAGTCATGATTCTTTGCATCCGACGTGGATATAAATATATTGTTTGAATAAATTTTGATATTAAATTACATTACTATTTATTTTAATTAAAATAATAAAAATTAACATGTATTTTTCCTCATTTAAAATTAACGATATAAAATATTTTTCTCCCTTTTAATTAATATATTTTATAAAATAAAAAAATAAAAGGAAATTATTTCAAAATGAGTGATAAAAATATATTAATACAACTAAAACTTTTGAAATATCCAATTTTATATTTAACATGTAACTACGTTTATTCTAAGATTTTTTCTTTGCTACAAAAACCTTCAAAATTACATAAATAAATGTTGATATGGAACTTAAAAATCAATGTTAAATAATAATATTAATAACGAAATATCATCTCTTAAGTTTATAGATAGATATATACGATATTAAATTTCAAAAATTTTCAAAAGTCATATGTATTTATTTAAAAATTTTAAAATTTCAAAGATGTAATTATTTTTATAGGATTTTAAAAATTATTTTTAAAAAAATACAAAGATAATGAATAAAAAGAGAACTTTTTTCTAATCGTTTCATCTTTTATACGAAAAAATTGAAAATGAAAATCATAAAAAATATGCCCAAATAGTCTTTTTTTTTTTCATTAATTTAAACTTTGTAGTGTATTTTTTTTTAATAAGATTTCAGTAGATTAAAAAAGAAAAAACTTTTTATATGATATTAGGTGAATACAACAATGTATAAATAATCTAAATAAGTGTACACTATCACCTAAAAAAAAAAAAATCTAAGTGAGGATATATTTCAAAAAAATTATTTTAGTTTCATTATATTTAAATAATAGAATTTAATAGTAAATGCATAAAAAATAATTAAATGGATATATTGGGAATTCTAAATTAATCTAAAGCTATTATGGGAAATCTCATTATTCCCCATTCTAACATTTATATATAGTATTATATAGATTAGTTTTTGCTTTCCTTTTTTATAATAAAAAATGAATTTTGGTAAAAATTTGAGTTTGGAATTCTCCTTTTTTTTTCACTTTATTTATTGATAGGAAAATATGTACTTGCGAAATTTATTAATAGTTTTGAGTTAACAAATTCAATTAAAGGAAATACTTTTTATAAATGTCATTTAATACAAATTTTTCGATTTACAAGTTACATGTACAATTATAGTTTTATAATTTTTAGAGATAAAAAAGGTTTTTACACTACAAGAAAGATAAAAATTAGTGACAAAATATTTTGTCGCTAATTCATTATATTTGATGCTAATTAGTTTTTACCATCAAAATAGCGACAAACAAATTTGGATGCTAAAACGCTTGTCGCTATTTTTTAGCGATAAAAAAATTTTTGTCGATAAATAAGCGACAAATATTTTCTTGCTAATATTATAATTTTTATCACTAATTTAATGAAATAAAGTAGACAAATTTTAAAGTTATTTTGTTGCAATTTTGTTGCTAATTTTATCAGTATTTTGTCACTATTTTATTAGTAAATTGTTGTTATTTTCTCGTTAAATTTATTTGTTATTTCAATAAAATGAATTTATTTTGTTGCTAATTTAATACTATTTTATCGCTAATTTCAAAAAATTTGAAAAATATTACCTAGATTTACATAATTAGTTTGTTATATATATATATAATCGAAACCTGTAATGATCAACAATTTCAATTTAAGATTACATACCATAATACACCTGCAATATATTTATAATATTAACAATTTCAATTCAACACCACTGTTCAGCAAACTTGTTCAATGTTGTATTACAATCACACAAACAAAATAAGAACAGAAAAAAGTCTCTACAAATATTATATATTTTAAATGTTTAAATAGAGATATACTAGTTTATTAAGATGACTACTAGTCAAGACCCTCATCTCAATCATCCTCTGCATCATTTGTAGTCCGATCAACATGGAATTCAGCGATAATAGATGCATCAAAACATTCATCGGGCCTAACTGTGGTAGTGGGAGGAGCAGTAGAAGAATTAGAATTAGATGGAGCTATGAAGGTTTGTCTTGACTACATTTGAAGATGCTGATGAATCTGTGCAAGCATATCAAACTACTACTGCACCAACCTCTCTAATGCGGCTATCCTTTCTTCCTGAGCCCAAGACGACTCACCTATCTCCATACTCTTATATTTTCAATCTGTTACACTTTGTGCCTCTTTTGTCCATCTGAACTTATATGATCTAAACTCTAATGAGAAAAATTAAATTTGAATCCAAAATATCCCCAGGATAGGCATGACTACAAAATCAAACCGAAACTGAACCATAGTTAACGATTCAAGGTTTCAAACCGTAACCGAAATCAGCGGTTTAAGGTTCAGTTGCGATTCTATATATTTGAAAATTAAAATCGGTGATTCCAATTTGAAACCTACGATTCCAGTTTGAAACCATAAAAAAAAAAGAAAATATCACACTTCACATATGATTTTTAATTCTTAAATTAATTTTATTTTTTTATCATTAAATGCAATAACTTTATGATTATCTTAAAATTTATTAATATAAATATAACTTATAAATTATAAATTAAAAAAGAGAAAAAAATTATTCCTCATTTAAATAATTTTAATTCAACTATTATATGATATAGACACAGATGCATTATCTACGAGAACATCTTGTTATAACAATTATTAATATGAATGAGTTATTTTATTTTTTTTCGTAAATAGATGTAAGCGAATTATGAGTATGATTCCTCTATATTCTAATTAAGAGGACATCTAGTCAAATATAATTTGAAAATATATATATAAATTGAGTAGAAGTTCATTTTTTGACATATCATCTCAATTTAAGTTTAAAGAAATTAAATACTATTAAAGAATTTTAAATTTATATTTTGTGTAGTTATAATTTTTTAATAAATTTTAAAACTATTAATTTACTTTTTTAGTTTTTATTTAATTTAATATTATTATTTATTATTAATTTTCTTATTTAGCTAAAAGAATTAAAAAGGTTAAAAAAATAATCTAAATTCGATTCCAAATTGAAATCGAACTAGAACCAATGATTTTAAAATCGTCTTTAAAATTGTCTAAAAGCGGTTTGGTTCCGGTTCCACCTTTTTTAGATCGAAATTGGTGATTTTAAAACCGAAACGGGCAGTTTTGAAATTGTGATCATGATCTAAATTCGATTCCAAATTGAAATCGAACCAGAACCAATGATTTTAAAATCGTCTTTAAAATTGTCTAAAAGCGGTTTGGTTCCGGTTCCACCTTTTTTAGATCGAAATTGGTGATTTTAAAACCGAAACAGGCAGTTTTGAAATTGTGATCATGCATACCCCTGGAGAGTAGCTTATGTGGGTCCCACAAATGAACGTAACCAATTTGATAGTTTGATCAACTATAACGACGCTGCATATCTGCCCTTTCACCTCACAAATTCAAAGCTCATTTGTTCCTAACTCATCTTCTTCCTGCCAAATGTAATTATATCTAGCACCACCACCATCAACCAATACATACCAAAAAGGTAATAGAATATCAGCAAAGGGTCAAATTCAATTAATTACAGGAAAATGAAAAACAAATAATTAACAAAAAAAATTCCTAATTTCCATCTTTATCATTCCTATATTGTGGAATTTCTGTGTAACCAAACAAAACAAACAAGAAAATTTCAAACACTACATATGAAAATACATATAGTAGAGATATATCCAAGGAAATGCATCAAAGTTTCATTGGAAAAATGGACAAGGCGAAATAAAATTTAGCTGATATGATTTGTATAATTATAAAGCAAAATTATATTTGCCAAAAAGAGAAGACCAATGAGACACAGATGGGAAAGAAAGGAGCTATGCGCAATACCCCATAGCACAAACAAGCCAACCCCAACCAAGTACTGCTTCAGCAACACAAGTATCAACTGGGTTTTCGCTATCACGAGTATCATCTCCCAAATGCCATTGGAATAATCAAGCAAATTTTTTCATTCACAAAGGTCAAACACTCGACCTTTTGCTGAAGGGGCTTGACTCCTTCCCATTCAGATTATCCCTTGTTTGTGTTTAACCTATATATTTAACTGACCAATTAAGTTCAATTTTAAAAACATTTATTGTAATTAATTTAATAATATTAATTTAATTATGGCAAATTATATATTGAGTAGAGGATGACAAAATCCACACCACAAATATGATGAAGGACCCAAATATCAGCACCATCAAAAGAGCATTGAAATATATCAAAATCTAAGTTTTTTTCTTTTAATAAATTTGTGCAAGCTAATTAAAGACTTATGTACAAGGAATTATTCCTTGCTAAAAAAGTAGAAATAGAAAAAAATATAGTTTGGATATTACTATTGGTAGTGGACACCATTATACTTCTCTTAGTTTATACATATCTTGTGCATGCTTCGTCATACTTCCATTTACAACAAAACAAAAGGAAAATTAGAAGTCTTATATAGTTCTTGATGATGACTTGATTTTTGTTCCTTTTAATTAATTTTCTCTTCTAATAGATAAAAATATATTTATCAGTATTCCAAGAGAATTGGTACTGGTGAAAGATGCTGATGAAACTGAGTAACTTATTGCATGAGAAGAAGCCATTGTTGCTAATGGTGGTGGTTCAGTTCTCCTTTTCTTGTATTAATGTCTTCTACAAATTGGCTTCCTATGATGGTATGAACTTGAGGGTTCTTATTGCTTACAGATTCATTTTTGCTTCCGCTTGCTTGATTCCTCTTGCTCTAATCTTTGAGAGGTTAGTCAGCTTATGATTGTATAATTTCTTACTTTTCTTTATAAATTTTGCAATATGAAAATAAGAATCAATTACATATTAAATTTCTCGATTTTGTTTTACAGGAAGAGTAGGCCTAAACTGACTAAAACTATACTCTTTCAAGCATTTCTTTGTGGGTTCTTTGGGTAAGTGTATATATACTTAAATTATGAGTTATGTATAATTATGATATTAACATTGTAATTTGCAGAGGATCATTGACTCAAAATTTGTACGCGGAAAGTCTGGTGTTGACATCTGCAACATTTGCTTCTGCCATGAATAATCTTATACCGGCCGTCACTTGGGTCTTGGCCATTTCCTTCGGGTATATATATACATATTGCTATTGGATAATTATTTAATAAGTTTTTCTTTTCTTTTTCGATTGAATATATATATTTTTTTTTGTTAAACATCAAATACTGATTCCATGTTATGGAGAATATTAGAGGTTCTTCAAAATACAATATTATTAAGCACAAATCCCAGCTTAAACTACAAGAAATACACGATAAAGAGATAGCTCATGCTGTAATTAAAATGTAGGTAAAGGGCCATTTGGTAAAATTAGTTGTGTTAATAGCTTTTAGCTATTTAAGTGGTTTTTCGTAAAATGCTAAAAGCTAACTAACGGAGGTTAACTATTTATAAAATCCTACCTTTATTTTTAAAAATTAATTTATATCATCGAACACTATAAAAAAAGTAACATTTAACATTTGTCGGGCAAGTATTTTCATGACATGCCTTACTTCAACTTATTTATTGCGGGTTGGAAAGTTACAGAAGATTGCAACATGCACATATAGTAAAATTATTATCCCTCATAAGTACGGATAAATATTAATTGGTCTCTGGATATTCTCTATTTATTATCCACTATATTATGGTCCCATTCAACAATCTTAACTGTTCTAGTAGTATTAATTATTTTACTAACTGTTGATGGTTAGAAATTAGCTCTTTGATGTAAAACGAAAAAAAAAAAAATGTATGTAAATAACGAAAAGGTATGAATAAAATTCTTCAATGGTATGGTAAAAACAACAATGTTCCTTTCCATAGAAAATATTCTCATATATATATTTATTTATTTCTCAATTATGAAAGTTTTGTGAATCTGAATTAGGTTGGAGAATATGAGACTAAGAACCCTAGAAGGGAAAGCAAAGGTGATGGGTACATTACTGGGAATAGGTGGAGCTATGCTACTAACATTTTTCAAAGGGGCAGAAATTGACTTATGGTCAACACATATCAATCTGATGAAGCTTGTTAAGCCTCATGGAGGACACATGGCAGCATCAGATAGCACTAGAGTATTAGGAAGCTTATTGGCTATAGCCAATTGCCTCTCTTTTTCCATCTGGTTAATAATTCAGGCGAAAATGAGTGCAAATTTTCCATGCCCTTACTCAAGCACTGCATTGATGGCTTCAATGGCTGCAATTCAAGAAGTTGTCTTTACTTTTTGCGTTGAGAGAGATTGGAGACAATGGAAATTGGGCTGGAATATAAGGCTTTTCTCTGCAGCCTATTCGGTAAGTCTTTGCATATTTATACGGGAAAATTCTTACTTCAATTTTCATGTTTCTAAAATAAAGGGTGACTCACTAAAAAAAAAAAAAAAATCATATTTGTAAGTTTTAGAAATGGTTTTATGTGCTTTCTTTTTATCCGTAGAAATTATTTTTATACGTAAAACTATGTCTAAGTCACAAATGGATAATTTTAGAGTTCATATCTGAAAAATTAAAGTGAAAATGTAAAACTTTTAGAGTTCGTATCTCTATAGCATTTTTTAAATCAGATTCAATGACAAAAAAAAAATTATTATACTTTAATTCTTGGAATAATTTTATTGTATTTTAGAATCGTTAAGATTTCAGCCTCATCTCATGGTTCAAACAATAATTTTTTTATGTCATAAGTGATATTGTCAAGGTCTAAAAAATAGAAATAAAAATGTAAAACAACGAGTACTTATTTATTAGATAGCTACATCATTCTCATGGTTCTTTGTTGTGATGCTTTGGGTGCAGGGAATAGTAGTGCATGGTGTGATGATAACTTTGATGACATGGTGTGTGCACATAAAAGGTCCATTATATACATCAATTTTTTACCCTCTAATGCTTGTGTTTTCTGCGTTAGAGGGATCTCTGCTAATTGACGAGCCATTACATGTTGGAAGGTATATATGAATTTATATAAGTTTTATTAAGTTTGTTGGTCAAATTACATTTCTACTTAATTCCTTTAGAATACATTTGGACGACTAACCACCCATTAGACTTGAGACTGTAACTCTAGGAAAGAGATTGATTACTTGATGATGGTTTTTCTCATAAAAATTGCAGCATAATAGGAGCAACTTTGATTGTGTGTGGATTATATGCAGTATTGTGGGGTAAAGACACAGAGAAAAAGAAAATGTCTCAACTCATTCCGCTCAAAATCTCAAAAGAAACACAAAACGTGCCAACTACAAATAGCATTAGCAACAACAAAAAGGGTGAAAATTTCAACGGAGGAAAGGTAGATGAAAATTTATCATAAAAGATTCAAGGGAAAAAAGAAGAAAATGACAAAGAAGAGACTTAGCAATCAGCATATATTTGGTAGAGATGGAAGCATTTCTCCCATCAATTTGCAATTCTTCTTTTTTTTTTTTTTCACGTTCTGTTTTTCTTTTAACAGATTACAGCAGCGCATGGCAAAATAGATAAATTTTTCTCTTAAATCTTATGTTTGTTACATATAAGCTTTTTATGCGTCTGATGACCAAAAAGTCTGTGTAAAACAAATTGAATTTCCATTGCCTAGTTGGTTTTCACTTTGGAATGGTTTCAGAAGTAATAACTAAATGAGGTTTTTTTCTTTTTTACGATTTTCGTTGGTTAATGAAAGAAAAAAAAAAATTCCAAAAATGGAGTCTAAAGAAGAAGAGAAAGAGATGGGTGCGCCACTTATGGCAGTTGCGTAATATAACCAAGGTCAAGATCAAGCATCAAACTTTGCACATCATAATGGGCATTGGAAAGCTTTTTATCTTCTAAGAGAATAGTTCACACTGAGGATTTTTTTCCTACACATTAAATGTTTTCAGTTCTTCCATTTTAAGCCCACTTTACCCAGCTCTAAGAACTTGTTTACAGGAAATGTTTTTTTTACAAATTGCATTAGTATAGTTGAATTTTTAGGGAGATGGGATGGATAATTTGAGATGTTGGTTATAATTGGATGTGATTGAAGAAGGTGAAATAGTATGTGGACTAAATTTAATTAGTGATTTTATTAAGGACTAAAGAGAAGTTTTACAGGAAGTATATTGGATTTTTGTTTTTGCTTTTGTTGCTTAACATTTACTAACACACACAGGCCTTTTATAGGCTTTTTCACCCACTTACATTAGTGGGTTATTATTTATTTATTTATTTTAATCATTATTATTATTATTTTCTAGATTATTTTTAGCCAGTATTATCTAGATAATTCTACATCATTATCCATAAGCATTTAATATTAGATAATCTAGATGTTTTGAGAACGCCTAGATTTTTCTAGATTGATTTCTGACACTCGTCCTTAAGTTAGAAAAATCTTTTACTCTAGTAGCTCTCGAAAATAAATGAACTTCTCAATTAAGACCGTTTTTGTAAAATATTCGCAACTTGCTCTTCAGTCTTGTAGAATTGCATTAAAATTTCTCCTTTATCAACAAGGTCTCGAATAAAGTGATATCATAATTCAATGTGCTTTGTTCTATTGTGAAAGACAGGATGTTTCGCCATAACAATAGTTGACATATTGTCGCAATAGATCATTGTTGGGGCTTTAATGTCTTCTTGTAATTCAATGTATTCATCTCCAATTGAAGATAATGACACGGTTTTTTGCTTTCTTGATGACCATGAGATAATATTTGTTCCAAGAAAGAATGCATATCCTCTGGTACTTTTTCTATCATTGATGTTTATATCCCAATCGCTGTCGGTATAGCCAATGAGACTTGAATTTTCTTCAGACTGGTAGAGAATTCAAGAACTCTTCATTCCTTTCACGTAGCGAAGCATTCTTTTCGCAACAATAAAATGCACATTGCTTGCTTGGCTCGTGTATCTTGAGATAATGCTAACTGCATGTACTATGTCAAGTCTTGTAATGGTTAGATGTATTAGCGACTCCACTAGACTTCGAAAGATTGTCTCACTTACTCTTTCTTCGTTATCATTTTTTATTAGCTTGTCATTTTGTGCCATCGGAATTGCTAATGGGTTGCAACCTTCTATGTTATATTTCTTAAGTAGATCTTCTACATATTTTTCTTGATACATAAATATCATACATAGCTCTTGCTTTACTTGGATTCCAAGGAAGTACTTCATGAGGCCAAGATCGGTCATCTCATTCTCTTCCATCATAGACTTCTTAAACTCCTCCATCATCTTGGTACTCGTGCTTGTGTACATTAAATCATCCATATAAAGACATAAAATTAAAATATTTTGTTGATGTTGTACCTTAATGTATAATGATGGTTCGCTGGAACTTTTAACAAAGCCGTCATTAACCAGGTACTTATTAATCTTGTGGTTCCATGCTCAATGTGCTTGCTTTAGACCATACAATGCCTTCTTAAGCTTGTAGACCTTATCTTCTTATCCTTAAATGATATAGCCTTGAGATTATTCCACTTAGACTTCTTTTTCAAGTTCTCTATTAAGAAATGCAGACTTAACATTGAGTTGATAGACTTGAATCTTGAGTTGAGCGACTAAAGCAAGTAGGGCTCTGATTGTCTCCATGCATACCACAAGTGAGAACATCTCAGAATAATCTATTCCCAGTTGTTGAGAGTATCCTTTTGCCACTAGTCTTGCCTGTATTTGTTAATTGAACTATCTTCAATATATTTGATCCTACAGACCCATTTGAGTCTAATAACTTCTTTGTCATTTGGCTTCTGTATTAGCTCCCATGTTTCATTCTTTTTTACCATCTTGATTTCTTTTTCTATTGCATCAACCCATTCTTTTTGTTGTATTGCTTCATCAAAGCTTATTGGCTATACAGCGATGAAATTGCATTGGTAAGTTTCTTATATCTGTTTAGTAGTATTTGCATACTTTGGATTTGATTTTCGCATTCTCATAGACCTTCTTAACTATTTCTCTGCTTCTTGTTCATCTTATTTTCCATCTTATATTGCACTTATTAGTAGTGATTCAAGAGATCAAGCTTCTTTTATGACTGTTAGAGATGACTCATCTCTTGGTGATTATTGTAATAAAGCCCCTCATTCTTCTTCTTGGCGTTCCTCCGATTTTGAAATCTTTAGAACCATGATTTGCTTCTCAACTTTATTTTGTTTCCAATTCCATGTCCCATCTTCATCAAACTCAATGTCTCAACTCACGATTAATTTCTTTGTTATTAGGTTGTAAACTTGATAGCCTTTTGATTGTGTACTGTAGCCAAGAAAGATTCCTTTTTATGTCTTTTCTTTGAGTTTGTGCCTTTGTTTTCTTTTGATATGTGAACATAGCAAATGCATCCAAAAACTCTTAAGTGTTAAGCTAATGTCTTCCTTCCACTCCATGTTTCTATAGGACTCTTGTTTTATATTGCCCTTGTCGGACATTGATTAAGTAGATAGACTATTATGTAAACTACTTTTGCCCAACATGTCTTTGGCACGCATGTTTCTTCAAGTATTGATCGTGACATCTCCATAACTATTATGTTTTTCCTTTCAAATATGCCATTTCATTCTGGAACATATCCAACTGTAAGTTGTTGATCGATGCCTTCATCTTCATAAAACTTATCAATTCCTTTGAAATATACTCTTTTCCATGATCACTTCTTATCAGTATAATGTTTTTGCCACTTTGATTTTCAACAAAATTCTTGAATCTCTTGAATATCTTGAAAACTTATGACCTTTCTCACATCACGTACACCAAACTCATTCTTATATAGTCATCAATGAAAATGATGAAATACTTGTGTTGACCAATGGATGGTGTCTTCATTGGCCCACAAATATCATTGTGAATCAACTCCAAGACTTCCTTTGCTCTCCATGAACCTCTTTTTGGATATATTTCCTGTGTTGCTTGCCTAAAAGACATCCCTTGTATAGTTGATTAGTTACTTGAATTGCTGGCAGGTCTTTCATCGTCATTAATTGATGAAGAATCTTCAGTACATGAAAGTTAAGGTTTTTCAAATATTTGATGTTACAACCATGATTCATCTCCTTGTGCCACCATAACTGTCTCAATTTTTAGCTAGTGAATGGGAAAACTTCTTTTTTATTGCGTTTTTAC
The DNA here is from genome assembly GCA_947857235.1 of Jatropha podagrica. Taxonomy (NCBI): domain Eukaryota; kingdom Viridiplantae; phylum Streptophyta; class Magnoliopsida; order Malpighiales; family Euphorbiaceae; genus Jatropha; species Jatropha podagrica. Next base: position 11,472 of record CANUEP010046315.1, on the reverse strand, counting down.
TTTTTCAATCACCAAATTTTTATTTTTGTTATCATACATGGTGCACGTGTCTCCTTTGAAATTAAGTTCATAACTTCTCTCCATCATCTGACCTATACTGAGTAGATTTATTTTTAAATCCAATATATAAAGAACTTCTCTCATAAATTATGTATCTTTTCTTGTATTAATTACAAGAGTGCCAATGTCTTTAGTGTCGACAAGATGAGCATTGCCTAGTCGCACTTTTGATTTAAAAGTCTTGTCTAGCTTGTGAAAGGCTTCCCTATTAGGAGTCATATGATTGTTGCATTTTCTTTTCTTCCTTTTGTTTTGTGGCTGAATGACAGGCATAGAAAAGATGATCTTTTTGATCTTTTTCTTCAAAATAGTTGATTTGATATCTTTGCTTAAGTCGGTTGTCTTTCTCCATGTGGCTATATTTTTTACAATATTGACATTGATTTTTTTCTCTAAAAAAGCAATTTTTCCAAGATGATTGGTTCTTTTACATATTGGGCATGGCAGATATTTGCCTTTGCTTTGATTTTGATTACTTCTTTTAGTTTCTTCACTTCTAGAAAACTCTTTAAATCAATCTTTTACCTCCAAATTTAGATTTTTGAGACTTTATATTTAGTTTAGATTGAAAGACGCTTTCAACGGAATCTTGATCACGCCTTCTCAAACTTTGCTAATAAGCTTTTGAAGATCCAATCAGCTCAATTACGGATAAAGTGATTAAATCCTTAAACTGCTCAATGGTCGTTATTAGTGGATCAAATTTTTCAATAACAGTAGCTAATAATTTCTCAACCATCTTTTTATTGGAAATATTTTTTCTATATATTGTTAATTAATTTATTATTCTTTTACTCTAGAATAATACTTTTTGATAATCTCATAAACCTTTATGTTTAGATTTTTAAAATCTCTTCATAGAATTTGGAGTTTAGCGATGCATACCTTAACAATGCCTTGAAACTCCTCCTTCAACGTTTTTCACGCCTCTATAGCAGACTTGACTCCAACAATTCTTGGAAAAATTAATTCCGCCAAGCCATTTGAATGTAATACAAAGCATTTGAATCTTTCTTCTTATCTTCTTTCAGCCTCTTTTTTAACTAGATAATTTTACATCCTTATCTATAAATATTTAACATTAGATAATCTAAATTTTTATAGATTGATGTCTAACAAGTATTATCATTATTATTATTATTTTTTTTTGTATTTGCAAGATTGAATTCTTTAATTTTGATTTCATTTTAAATATAACACTGAATTATTGGTAGACTCCACAAAATAGAATAGTTTTAGATTGATCCAATTGGGCCAATAGTATCTATATAGTTATAGTATTCATATACTTTACATCATAAGTAGGTTTTATTCTCATTTATATGGTCAAAGATATGTAATGTCTATAATAAATTAATTTATTGATATATTTCAAAATTTTATGTATACATTTATTATTCTCTATTTGATATATTTCAAAATGTCAGATTTAGTAGCGGAAAAAATTCAATACTCAATATTGAAAATATTATTTAAAATTATAAATTTCATTCTTAATTTTTGTACTTTGAACATATAGCTGACTTCATTATGTGTATTGCTACTTAAATATATAAATAAATTATTCTGATATTTAGTTAACTACTTGAATTTTAGTTAAAACTTATGAGCTCTATGGAGCCACTCAATTGACAATCTTTTAAATATTATATATTATTTTATTATCAAATAGAAACAATGATGATGCTGATGATGATTAAATAAATAAATAAATAAATAAAATATAAATCTATATATACAATGCCAAAATAAAAAAAAAATTCAAAATGCTAACATGACACTCTCGCTTCTCAATATTCTATGTTTCTTCTTTTTAAAAATTTTTGAATTTTTTTCTTTATCTTTTTATTTTGATTGAATATATATTTTTCAAAAAATTATTTTCTCTCTATGTAGATATGTATTCAAATTTTTGAATTTTTTAAATATTTTCTTATCTACATAATATATATGTGTGTGCGTAAATCTTTCATTTGAAAATTTTCATTTTTATTAATTGTGGGAGTCTTGTATCATTTATTCATCATTTTATATTTATATTGATTTAATCTTTTTTATATGAATGTGATTGGTTTTCTTTATTCTGATATTTTTTTTTTTATAGATGGATTTGACAGTTAAACATTTAGTTAATCTATTGGTCCCTTCTTTTATTATAATAATTATGTATTCATAGTCCTTTCTTTTTTTATTCATTTTATTTTTCTTTTGATTGCATCATATATTTAGTTTGAATTTTAAGTCTAAACCATTTCTTTTGTTTTTATTTCAAAGTCTTATATCAGATAGGATGTGGGCACGGCTGCTTTCCTTAGCAAAATCAGTCTGATTTTTTGACACATGTATACTTTACTTTCTCAGTGAAATGATCTAAAAACTATTAGTTGGAACAGTTCGTGGATGATTACTATTAACAATTTCTTAAATTAATTTTATTATTATTCAAAAATTCAAAATGTTGATTATTTAGAAATTATAAAATAATTAATTAAATTTTTATTTAGATATTTTCAATTTGAATTTTGAGTTTTGTATAATATATTCATAAATTCATAAATAATAGGTTGAAAGAAAAACTAATAATATTCTAAATATAAATTATAAAATATAAACTCACGCAGGCCGCTAACTTACCTAGATATACTTATATTTCTCTATCCAATTTTAGCGAATGGATTATAAACTCTCCAAAACTCAAATATTCAAATCATACAATTTATTGATAGTAGAATTATATATATATATATATATATATTTACAGCTTTCTACTATTTATTAAAAATATAATAAATAAAAAATATGAATGCATTAATAATTATTTTTTTCTTTATCTCTGTTAACATGATATTTTTCATAAAGAGAAAAGAAATCAGAGGATGCATAAAAAAAAGAGAACACCATGAAAATTATAAAAAAAAATCTGAAACAAAAAAAATAAAAGAAAAAAAGAGGTAAAAAAATTAACATTACCTCAAGGAAAATGAATTAACATTATCTGAATTGAAATTACAAACAAAAAACAACATATAGAAATAAATAAAGAAAACAATTAAAACTCAAAGAATTGAAAAGGCAACAAAAAAAGAAGTAAAAAACTATTATGGAAGAAAATCATTGGAAATGATTAATATGGAGGTACATATCATAATTTTAAAAATCAAAACAAATATGTCACACCCTAACTCTAAGCACCAGAGAAATTGTCCACTTTGGTATTAGAGTCGGACTCCCTTTAATAGATGTATCGTTCGAGGACGAACCAAGTGGAAGCTGGTGGGTCTGTGACATCCTGACCCGGCAAAACGATTCTAAAAGGATGGGTAGAGCAAGAGCCCTTTATGAGCTTCTAAAATGATAGACTAATTAGAATAGTGAAATGCGAGACACATGAATGAATCGGATCATATATAAAAAATGGAGAAACTAATCATCAGAGGCGCATTTTAATGGAATGACCAAAGAGTTGTAAGAACTCCAAGATTAAGCGCGTTCGTTTGATAGAAATTCTAGGATGGGTAACCTTATAGAAAATTTTTCACTTCACCTGTAGGATAAAACCGTACGGGTCTTGTCTATCTAATATGGGATGGAATCAGTTTAAGCCAAAGCGGACAATTCCTCTGCTGATTGGAGTTAAGGCGTGACAGAATCGGCCAATTAAACCTATTCGACTAAGAACCCCATATGTATATTATTACTTTAAGAGTGCAAACTGCAAATTCAGTGACATAAACATATATATTGAAAAATTTTGGATTTGAAAATTTTTTCGTAATCAGTTTGGATTAATCAACTGAAAATATTAATTTGGTTATTCGGAAGTTGCAGTTTTTTTAAAATAAAAACGCTTATTATTTGGTTCGATTATTTTTTATTTTATATTAAATATGGTTTGAATTGGATATAGATTTATGAAATTCGGTCATAATCAGATTGAGTTACTCAACTTGGATTGGTTAGGATTAACCGAATGCTTACCCCTACAATCAACCACCGTTAGAATTAGTGGTTTGACACTCTTTTTCTTGAGTGAGGTGGGAGATCCATTCTTATAAATTGAGCAAATATTTGTTGAAAGTATCTTACCTCACGGTAATATACAAAAAAAAAAGGTGGTTTATTAAACGAGTATTAAGTATTAACCAAATATAAATTTAATAATTTTTTTAAATGACGTAAAATTTTAAATATAATAAATATTATGGGACCTAGTAATATATTATCTAATCAAAATTTTATTTTACTGTTGTGATATTTGATTTTCAATTGTTGCACTCTATACAACAATTGATTATCTAGTTAGTAGAATTAGTATTCTACTAATAGTTTCATTTTACTGTTATGATAAATGATTTATAATTCTTTTTATTACAAGTCTGTGGGAAAAATGTAATTGAGCATACATTCGAACTCCAAGTAAGTGCACATAAACTTAATTAATTGTATTGTTATATACTAAATTGTTTATGAGTTATGATATTAATTAGCAGATGATCGTTAACTCAAACTCTGTTTGGTGTTGACATCTGCAACTTTTGCTTCTGCTATGATTAATCTTACGCCGGCCGTCACTTTTGTCTTGGCCATTTCTTTTGGATACATCTAATTATTTCTATTATATATATGGAATTGGATAGAGACTTGAGTCAGTGGAAATGGGGTTGGAATATAAGGCTCTTCACAGCAGGCTATGCGGTAGATCTGTACGTTTACGTGGTTATTTTTCTTTTAAAATATGTTTTAAGGGTGAGGTAATATTTTTATTTTTCTTTATGTGCATGACTAATATATATATATATATATATATATATATATATATATATATATTGTGCTAAACCAATTTAGATCAATTGCCTAGTCGGTTTTCTTTAAGGGCATAATTTTAACAAAATGGAGTGGTTTCAAAAGTAACCATGTCATCTAAAGATCATTCATCAATTTTTGTATCTCATAATACTAAGATTTAGGAGGTGTTTTACCTTTCGGGAGAGCATTTTGAGTTGATACGATAAGACTTCATTACAATTAGAAATTATTTTATTTGTTCATCCTGATAGGAAATGATAATTTGGAGTACTTGTAAACTAGGTATAGTTCAGATCTAGCAATATTTAATGATTTAGCGAATTTCTCTATTTACTTTTATGGCGCAATTGTTTCGGAAATGGGTAGATTCTATAACATTAGAATTGCGTATTGCCCTCTAACGTTTATAAAATATTATTAAGATTAACATTATCATAGGAATCACTCATATAATTACCACCTTTTAATTGAAAATTAAGGAGTATATTCGATTAGGATTGTGTTAATTTTTAAAAGAATTATTGAATTTGACGGAATTGAAAATTTTTTTAAGATTTTCATATATTCTAATTCTACATAGAATTTTATGAAATTGTTGAAAATTTTTTCACAATGATTTTTACATAAAGAAGGGTAAGCCTTAGACTAACAAGACACATTTTAGACTACGAGTGGGTTTTAGCGCAAAAACAAAACACATCTTGCTAGTTTAAGGCTTGCCCTTCCTTATGTACTTCTTTTTTACCTTCTGCTTAGCCAATGTGAGATTCGCCTAGAGTGTTACAGGATAGTAAAATTTTAAAAGGATGTCCATACAAATAGTTCAAAATTTGTGGATACCCGCTTCGCTAGATTTTTTAAGACTTTGGGTGGAAGGATGGATTTGTAAATGACTTCTTTATTCATACATAATACTCTAAAATCCAACAAAATCAAACCATCAAATTTATATGGACTCTTAAAAAGTCATAATTGAATACAATCAGATTTTTATGAATTTTATAAGAGTTTAAATTGCATATCATAAAATCTTAATACTTTACAAAAATCTAACAGACTCTCAATCCAATAAACCCTCCTAAGACTTGTCTTAATGTGATATATCCAAAGAGTATAATCCTTAATAAATAAACCCACGAAGAAACAAGTCTTGTTTAATCTCTAGGGCTCTTTTTTTTTTTAAGCAACAACTATTACATTTTTTACAAGGACATAATTGAATCCTACCAATGAGGTTTCTTGTAAGTCCTAAAAAACTACTGGTTCTTAAACATACACCGAACTAAATTTATTCTGATATAGATCAACTTCTATTCACTTGTTAATATGTAACAAGAAATAAAATAGAGAGTAAAGAAGCTCAATGAATTGCACCAGAAGCATACCTTTCATTGGTGAGTTTTTGTTGGTTGCAGTGTAGGAATTGATTATCGAGATATTGATGGCGGACAAAGTAACGGTATTTGAAATAGTAGATGAACTTTAGCATTGGTTGGGCGAGATTGGAGAAGGAAGAGAGCCTGGTGTATCGATTGGTTATGGACCTTATGGTGGGATAGTAGAAAGTTCCAAATAGTGAAAACCTTTATCAAGCTTGCCATAACAAAGAAAATACATTTACTGGACCTTGAGACAATTTTCTTTTGGCATATGGCTTAAGCAGTCACCTAAAAACATGCAATTCCTGATAATTTTGGTTTATGGCCAAATAAAATTTCAAATGGTATTTTTGTCACATTGTGTTGGAGGAAAGTTTATTAATTGTATAAACACTTGTTTCAAAAGTATAGGTCCAATATATTGGTGGTATAACAGCATGATGTAGTAATGTTCGACCTGTCTCTAGAATGTGGTGGTGCTTTCTTTTAGCACAACCGTTTTGTTCCGGTATGCGGACAAGATACTCACTGGGTAATACCATTTTCACGTAAATAAGGTACTAAAGCTTGAAATTCCCCTTCCCAATCTGCTTGGAAACTTTTTATTGGTAAGTGGAAGAATTTTTCAATGATGGCACAAAACTTGATAAAAACATTCAACACATTAGACTTATTCTTAATAAAACAAATCTATGAATATTTGCTGAAACGATAAAAAACTAAAACATAATAAACGGTAATCATCAATAGAGGGTACTAATGATAGCCCCCAAACATCTAAATAAATGAGTTATAATGGTGATTAACACCGGAAACTGATCCTTAAAAAGGTAACTTATGCATCTTTTTTAAGTGACAAGCATGACACGGACATTTAGTAAAAGAAAAATAAGAAATTCGATTGAGATGGAGAACTTTGCTAACAGTCCAAGAATTTGCATGACCGAGCCTTTCACGCTATGTTTGGAAGGTGACAAGATTGGCTTCTGGAGGAACCATACAAATGACTTGCAAAGAAATATTGTAGAGCCCATTGGCCTTGGAACAAAACTCGTCTCGTGGGGATATCCTTCACATCAAAATGGTCAGGAAAAAAACTCCATAGAAACATTGTTTTGTTAAGTAAGAGCATGAACGGAAACAAGATTTTGATGTATGTGAAGAGAATGTAATATATTATGGAGAGAGAAAGAATGATTATGAACAGAAACAGAAGAAGAACCAACATTAGAGATAGGAATTGCGTTATCATGTTCGACGACTATTTCATCAGTTCCTTGACACGACGTTTTAGTCACAAGTTTTTCAACATCTGCAGTGAGATGCTAATTGGCACCAAAATCTGTAGGACCAGAATCTGTAGTCCAATGTTGGGCAGGAAATTTGCAGTGGCAGCATAATTTGAGGTGGAATGAGGATGGGAGGTGGTACAAAGGGATGGACATTGCCTAACGATGTGCCTTTGTCGTTGTAGTTATGACAAACTGTTGAATGTTGACTTAGTAGCTATGGTGAAGGCCGTTGGATGATTAGATAATTATTTATTATTCTGTTGCTATTTTTAAAGCATAATTTAATACACTTATCATATCAGATATGCATAACAAATTTGCTTATTTTTCTGAAGTTTTCTGTTTTTTAGAGTCTATAAATACTTCTGTAATAGTGGTTCAAAGAAATATGAAGTCTTCACATGTTTATAAATTTTCTTGTTAAACATCTTTTTTTGAATTATTCTTAGTTTCTGAGACACATATCTTACATAGTGGTATCAAAGCAAACATCTTATAGGACCTGTGAAATTGAGTGAACCAAAATCAAACCCATACACCAACCCGAAAGATGGAGGGAGAGTCTAGTTATGGTTCAATTACTCCTCCAATATTTGATGGAGTTAATTACAAAGTCTGGGTTGTTAGGATGGAAACTCATCTTAAAGCTTATGATCTGTGGGAGGCTGTGGAAGAAGATTACGAAGTTCCACCACTTGGAGATAACCCAACAATGATTCAGATCAAAAGTCACAAAGAGAAGGTGATTGTTTGTTTTCTGCTGTTTCACCCTCGATTCTCAGCAAAATTACGCAAAAGAAATTTGCCGTAGAAATTTGGAAATATTTTGAAAAGGAGTATAAAGAAAATGAAAAGTTAGATAATATGCAAGTCATGAATTTATTTTGTAATTTTGAAACACAAAGGATGAAAGAATTAGAAACTGCAAAAGAGTATGCTGATAGACTTCTCGATATTGCAAATAAGGTGAGACTTTTTGACAAAGAATTTTCTGATGAACAAATTATTCAAAAACTTCTAGTCACATTACCTGAAAAATATGAAGTAACGATCTCATCTTTGGAGAATTCTAAAGATCTTTCAAGTATTACCTTGGCAGAACTCTTAAATCCTTTACAAGCTCTAGAGCAAGGAAGGCTTATGAGGAATGAAGTTTCTCTAGAAGGTGCTTATCAAGTAAGTTCACAAATTAAAGAAGGGAAATTGACACAGAGGACAAGAAATGCCAAAAATTATCCACCATGTCCGCATTGTAAAAAAACAAATCATCCTCAACAAAGGTGTTGGTGGAGACCAGATATTAAATTACATAAATGTGGTCAGTTGGGACACATCGAAAAAGTATGCAAAGGACAGTAGCAAGAAGAGGTTGAGGCTAAGACTGTTGTTGATGAAAACCAGGAGGAGCACTTATTTGTGGCATCATGTGTTGCTACAGACAACTCTGAAGGATGGCTTATAGACAGCGGCTGCACGAACCACATGACCTATGATCGAGAATTATTTAAAGAGCTTGACACAACCGTCATCACCAAAGTCAGAATTGGAAATAGTGAACGTATTGCTGCAAGAGGCAAAGGAACTGTGTCCATAGATAGTCTATCAAGTTAGAAACTTATTTCTGAAGTTTTATTTGTTCCTGATATTGATCAGAACTTGTTAAGTGTTGGGCAGCTGCTAGAAAAAGATTATGAAGTGCTCTTAAAAAAAAAAGGTTGTATAATCATCGATCTTGAAGGAAAAGAAGTGTTTAGAATCAAGATGAAAGGCAAAATTTTTGTTCTTGACATACTAGAACAAGAACAAACTTTTGTTGCATAAAGAGACAGCAACACCATGCTTTGGCATAAATGATTAGGGCACTTTCATCATAATGCAGTGCTCTTTATGAAGAAAAATCAAATGGTGAAAGGCTTACCAGACCTGGAGAAAGATTTGTTGATGTGTGCAGCTTGTCAATATGGAAAGCAGACCAGATTGCCTTTTCCTAAAAGAACAGAATGGAGAGCAACTCATAAGCTAGAACTTGTACATACAAATGTTGGAGGCCCGCTGAAAGTATCATCCTTGAATGGTAGTAAGTATTATATTATATTCATTGATGATTGTACAAGATTCTGTTCGATATATTTTCTTAAATCCAAAACTGAGGTTGCTGGTATCTTTTGGGAGTTCAAAACATGGGTTGAAAATCAAAGTGGATGTGAGTTACATGTCATACGATCTGATAATGGCATGGAATACACATCTGATAAATTCAACAGATTTTGTAAAGACGCAGGAATTGAACGCCAATTGACGGCACCATACACTCCACAGTAGAATGGAGTAAGCGAAAGAAAGAATAGAGTGATAATGGAGATGACAAGATGTCTGCTACATGAAATGGATTTGCCGAAGAAATTCTGGGCAGAGGCTGCGAGTACTGTAGTTTTTTTACTCAATGGGCTTTCTACTAAAGCTTTGAAGAATAAAACTCTTTTCGAGGCTTGGTTTGGTTATCAACCATTTCTGTTAAACTTAAAAATATTTGGATGCCTGTACTTTTCTTATGTGCCTCAGGTGAAAAGGGATAAGCTTGATAGAAAGGCTGAAGCAGGAATCTTTGTAGGCTATAGCAACACGTCAAAAGCTTATAGAGTTTATCTACCTCAAGTGGATAAAGTCATAACCAGCAGAGATGTGAGGTTTCTGGAAGATGAAAAATGGAGTTGGAATGATGCTGAAAATAACAAAATTCCAAAAACAGTTGAAGAACATGGTGATGCCTTAGAATTTTTTTATGATGCCTTTGATGATGAACCAATAAGGGGCACAAGATCACTTGAAGACATTTATCACAGATGCAATGTGGCTATCATGGAACTAGAAAAATTTGTAGATGTTGTTTTAGATGAGAAATGGATTTCAGCAATGGAGGAGGAGCTGAGAATGATTGAGAAAAATGATACATGGGAGCTTGTGGATAGACCAACACACAAGAAGGCCATTGGAGTAAAATGGGTTTATCAGACAAAGCCGAATTCTGATGGATCTATTAATAAACATAAAGCAAGACTGGTGGTCAAAGGTTATGCTCAAATGTTCGGAGTTATTTTTCTGAAACTTTTGCTCCTGTGGCTCATCTTGATACAATCAGAATGCTATTAGCTATAGTTGCACAAAAAGGATGGAATGTTCATCAACTTCATGTAAAGTCGGCTTTTTTAAACGGTTATTTGGAAGAAGAAATTTTTATAGAGCAGCCCGAAGGTTTTCTTGTTAAAGGAGATGAAGATAAAGTATATCGTTTGAAAAAAGCCTTATATGCTTTGAAGCAAGCCCCTAGGGCTTGGTATAGATTCTCATCTTCTAAGCTTAGGTTTTGAGAAAAGCTTGAGTGAAATCACTCTCTATGTTAAGAAAACAGAAACAGATATACTCATAATATCTTTATATGTTGATGATCTGTTAATAACAGGTAGCAATGGAAGAATGTTAAATCAATTCAAGGCAGAGATGATGGAGGTGTTTGAAATGACAGACCTTGGATAAATGTCTTTTTTTTCTTGGAATTGAAGTGCATCAAAAAGAAAATGAAGTTTTTATTTGTCAACAAAAATATGCCAAGGAGATTCTAAAAAAAATTCAAGATGGAGAATTGCAAGTCAACCACAACTCCAATGAATCTGAAGGAGAAATTTTGCAAAGAAGATGGAGCCAAAAAGGTAGATGAGGTGTTGTACAGGAGTTTAATAGGTTGCCTAATGTATCTAACTACAACCCGACCTGATATCATGCATGCTGTAAGTTTACTGTCAAGATACATGCATTGTGCTAGTGAGATTCATTTTCAAGCAGCAAAACGTATAATTAGATATATTAAAGGCACAATAAACCATGGTATTAAGTTCAATCAAGTTCAGAATTTTAATTTTCATGGTTTTTCCGATAGT
>CANUEP010046309.1:0-11235 GCA_947857235.1 Jatropha podagrica | reverse complement strand
TCCCTCGTAGCTATCCTTCTCAAATGTGGCAAATTGAGCAACTCTATCAGGTGCCTTTCCAGATAAATTGTTATGCGCTACACTGAAAACTGCTAAATAATGTAGTTGAGTAAGTTGAGCAGGGATTTTCCCATTCAACTTGTTATAAGAAAGATCTAGACTCTCTATTTGGCTAAGGTTGGAAAATGTTGTTGGAATTTGTCCCATCAAACTATTGTGAGAAAGGTTCAACACTTTGATATTCTCAAGTTTTCCAATTTCAGGAGGAATTTCTCCTGTCAATTTGTTGACAGAAAGATCCATTCCAGAAAAGTAGAAAAGAATGCTTTCTTGAAAAGAATATGTCACCCACTTTGTCGTAAAGTCTAAAGGACGTTGGTTTATGGCTGGTACAATATAACGAGACTGCCCTCTCATCTTTAAACAAGGAAGGATATGACCAGAAAGATCATTGTTAGACAAATCAATTAACTGTAAAAAGTCCAAATTGCAAAGCTGGTTTGGAATTTGACCTTCAAAATTGTTATAACTCAAGGAAATATAGCTTAAAAGGGAAAATCTCTCGCCAATCCATTTTGGAATGTTTCCATTCAACAAATTATTTCTAAGATCTAATACTTCCAATTCAAAGCAATTGTAGAATGCATTGGAGATTGTTCCTTGTTCTATTATCAGATAAATAAACATGATATAATTGTGGAGGATTGAAGTTTGATGGTAGATTTCCAGAGATAATGTTTCTTGACAGGTCCAACCAATGAAGAAAAGACATGTTGCCCATCCACTCTGGTATAACGCCTGAGAAATGATTATCACTAGCATCTAGCAGTACTAAGAAGGAACAATTGGATAAGCCGTTAGGGATATTTCCGTTGAATTGATTTCCATCGAATTGTAAGTATGTCAAGAAGCTGATATTGCTAAATGAATTGGGAATGCTACCACTGAAATCATTATTAGAGATATCTAACTCTGATAAGCTCATATGAATCGGCAATTGAAAAAGTCCTGTAAGAGAATTATTGGCTAAATAAAGTCGTTATAGTTTTGTATTGTTCCTTAACAACCAAATTGGAAAGCTTCCCTCCAGTTTATTATGTGAGAGATTAACTTCTTTTAAGTTATGCTGATAGTAGAGGAATTTGGGAAAGTCTCCTCCATATCCCACACCAGATAACAAAAGACTCTCTAATTGGAATTTTGGATCGAATTATGTACTTTTATTTCTGAATAGACCTTATTATCCTCACCGTAAAAGTACTTGAGTTTTGTATGGTTGAAGAATGGACCGAGTGAAATGGGGATTTCAAAGTGATTGTATGAAAGTCTTAATTGTTCAATGGATGTCAATCCACCAAGGGGGAGGATTTTTCTAGTAAAATGATTGTGAGAAACATCTAAATATTGAAGGGATGTCATATTCGCGAAGCACCAAGGCAATGTACCATTGAGATCATTGTAGCTGATATTTAGAACTTGGAGATGTTTCAACTCGCATATGCCTGCAATATATTTAGAATTAAAAACTTTAATTGTGTGATGCAGAGAAGAATAAGAACAGGGAGAGAGCGAGAGTGTGTGTGATGACCAATTTTACCTGATGTCACTGGTATAGCACCACCGAGTCCACAACGAAACAATGATAAAGCCTTAAGAGAGGTCATTTTTGCAATTACTTGCAGGATGTCGTTGCTACTAGAGGAACCATTCATGTGTAAAATTTCTAGGTTCTTGAAATTTGGCAATCCTACAATAATAACAGTAATACAAAATTTTTAAAATTGTAAATAATATTAAAATATTTCAGAGATGGAAATCCCTTAGGAGACGAGACCAAACTGTTGTTACTTAGATATGAAAGAAAGTTTCAGATTGTTGTCATTAATACTGTTTATATTTCTTGAATTGATTTAAAAAAAAATAACGTAAACACATAAAGATGAATTCATACCATGAGAAAATTCGAAACCTTCAATTTCATTTCCTCCTAAATCCAACGCCTCCAAGCTTGTTAAATTACTCAATGCTGCCCATTTGCGATGATTTTAACTAAATGTGCTTTACTTGGAGGAGAGGAAGAAATTGAAACTTACCTTTAATGTTTACTATTCCTTTGAGTCTGTTGTTGTCTAAATATAATGATTTTAAAGATGAAAGACCACTTAGAGAAGCCAAGATGCTGTTGTTGAATTTATTATCAGCTAAATTCAGAAACATCAAATTGGAAAGGCTTCAAACCCTGAAAAAGAATTCCATAAATTGAATTTTAACAGATAATTAAACTAAAACTATGCAAGAGATCTATGATACACCAACCTTCATTTTCAACACAGCCTAAAATGTTATTTTCACTCAAATCAAAGATATTTCAATTCTTTGAAGGGAAGAAAGAAAGAGGCATTCAGATACCAATCTTCGAATTTCTCATCGTTCTAAAGATAGATTTTGATTACTCTGCCGGTAAAGGAATCACACATAATACCTTCCCATTGACAACAATTGGGATTATCACTCTGCCACCCCGGCATAGCGTTGCCATTAGGATGATTAAAGTAAGCTTTGAGGTTTAACAAAGCAATTCTGTCATCCTCGAAGCAACCATTACACCACCACTTTCCTTCCAATAATAAAACCATCATCATAATTGATATACACAACTTCTTCAAAATCATACCCATTTTCAGTGTATAACCACTTCATCATCACTGCCATTTTATAGGCTACAACCACTCCGGTGTGCAACCATGACAGTTTTTAATTTTTATATTTTGAAAATATAAAAAATGGCTGAACAAATATTTAAACTCTTAAATTTGTCCAATTTGGTCCACTAAATTTATGAACTTTTATTTGTCAATATTTAGCCTATCAAACTTTTATTAACAAAGAGCTAAATTGACTGAGAATAAAGGGAAAATTCAATCAAATAAAATTTCATTTTAAAAAAATAAAAATTGAACAAATCAATATCAAAAACTAAAAATCAAGAATTTAATAAACTAAAATTTCTTAAACTTAAAAATCATTTTTCACCTAAAACGATTTTGAATTTAACTCCTTTATTAAGAAGAATTTATTATCACTAAACTACTTAATATTCATTATTATTATTAATTTAATGATGATAAAAATCATATATTTATCTGTATAATTTTTTTTAATAAATTTTTAGTTTGATTTCTTTTAAAAAAAATAATTTAATAATGTGATGAAGTCTTTTTGAAAAGAATGGGAACCAAAATAAAAGACAAGATAATAAAGAAATATCTGCCATTGTATTGTCCTTTTTGATAATTGATGAAAGAAATATTACTTGGTTTTCCATTTCCATCCCTTTCAAAATAGCAAGTCTTTCAAGTCTTCCTTCCACCATAATTGTGGAAAAATGTTGTCACGAGAAATTTTTTTTGAGTTAATTAATCTAAAATTGCTCTTAGAGGAAATAATATAAATTACTAAATTAAAATTCATTTGTCTTTATTTTTTATAATATCGATCCTTGACATAATAATTTAATAAAAATAGATATCAAACACCAATTATATTTATTGAATATAATATAATAACTTTTCATTTTTTTATTAAAATATAAATAACAAATTTCATTTACATAAGTCATTGATATTTTATGCTAAGTAATTAAATAAATAAGCAGTAACATTTATCATAATAATTATTTTTAATTGATATAAAAATTTTTATTGATTTAAGTAATTAATTTGAAAACTAAAAAAAATATTAAGAATGTTACTATGGTTTTTAATTGCATTTGAAAACAATTATTAATACACAGTCTTTCTAGTTTCATAGTAATAATAAATAACGTTATTATTAGACGTAAAAAAAAAAGTCATTACTGGTTTAAAATTTTCAAAAAAATATATAAACTAATGTCATTATTGGATTAAAAAAATATATTGAATTAAAATAAGTGTAGATAGATGATTAGATTAGAGTTATTGAAAAACTATGAAGTCGAACAATATGATACAAATATTATATTCTGTCAATTCAATTAAATATTTCAAATTAGGTTGTCTTTTCTTAGTTTTTTTATGAGTGGTTTATCATTAGACTTCTTATATAAGAATATAAAAACATATTAATTTGTATATAGCGAAAGAGAAGAGCTCCTAGCTAGCTTCTAGGATGACAGATTTGCCAGGATAGTGGAATGCAAAACACAAAAGTAAATCGTGTCATATCAAAAAGGGAGAATCTAATCATCAGAGATGCCTTTTGGTGGAATGTCAAGAGAGTTGGAAGAACTCAAGGTTTAAATGTGCTCGCTTGATAGAAATTCTAGAATGGGTGACCTCCTAAGAAGTTTCTCATTTCATCTATTGGATAAAACTGTACGGATCTAACCGATCCAATATAAAATAAAACTGGTTTAATCTAAAACGAACAATTCCTCTTATGGTTAGAGTCAGGACATAACATGTATACATGCCTTTTTTTTTAACGAAACTTCTAATTTCATTTATTTTGAAAAAAAAAATACATAATAGCTCTTTTTTAAAAAAATTAATTTGATAACGTGCTAAAGAGTTTTTGGAAAAAATGGGAACCAAAATAAACTCATTTTAGTCAAGATAATAAAGAAATATTTGCCATTGTATTGTCTTTTTTTATCATGACGAAAGAAATATTGGTCTTATTGACTAATTTAATACGTGTTACTTGGTTTTTCAGTTTCATCCTTTCAAAATACAAAAAAGTTAACTACAGATTATGGCTCAGTTTGCAACCAAATTGGGTATGTAGGAAGAATTTTTGAGTTCAGTTCCTATTAAACTCATTTGTAAGAAGGGGTGAGGAACTTTAACTATGATTAAAACTCGAGTTGGATTATACGATCCCGGTTTAGATACTTGTGGTATACAAAAAAAAAAATTGATTTATCTACAGATTATAATTCAGTTGACAACGCAAGATGGACATTTGGGAAGAGTTTTTGGAATCTATCCCTGAAAAGGAGTTAACTTTTAAAATATATAAATATATAACTAGGTCCCATCTAATTAATGTGAAGTTACTGTTTTGTTTGGTTGTTCTATTAGCACACGTTACAGTCATAATCAAAGTATAATTTTCTATGCCAAGGAAGTCTTTCAAGTCTTCCTTCCACACCACAATTGTGGAAAAATGTTGTCACAGAGAAAATTTTTTATGAGTGTAATTGCTGCTTGAGGAAATAATGTAAATGAAGTTGATGGGGTTATATTTTGTTATCATAACTTGAAGATAATTGAATATTGGATTTTTTTTTAAGACTCAAATTCAGATTTATATTTATTTCAAATAACTACTCATATAATCTAAATCAAATCTCATATTCTTTTATAATTTTTCACTCTATATATATAATATATTAATTAATTGTTTTCATTTACATCTGCTAAATTAAAATTATATATACTTAGATGTAGTATTTCCTATTTAAAAAATATTTTAGTTATTCATCTCCAGATCTTCTCTTTATTTTAAACATAATTGATTAACAATCTTTCAAATTTTAATCCTGTTTGCAAATGAAATTATTTTGCTTATTTTTTACATGAATATTTTAATATTACATTTTATTAATATTTTTATAAATTTTCACTTAGAAACATAAAATGTAACATGTGAAATAATTTTTAAATCTTAAAAGTTTTCTCAACTATAATACATTATTTTTTAATTATGTTATTTTTTCATTTTCAATAATGTATTATTTTTAAAAAAAAATTAACTAAACAACCACATTGGTCCGTTATAATTTTATAAATTTATTTAAAAGACAGACTAAAGAACAATTAAAAAAAAGGATAAGACTTTGACCTTGTTAGGCAACTGCTTTTGAGGGTAGTGTTCAGCATTTTGATTCTAATGAGGTTAAGCTCTGTTCAGCAAAAGAGCTACCTTCTTCATGCAGCTGCAACTGCAAAATTGCGTTTCAAGAAATTGAACTTTTTTCAATTATACTTATGTTTAACCGCTAATCAAATAATTGTTTTTACTGAATGCTTATGCTTTAAATCACTATGATCCTATTGGGCGACAATTTTTAGTATTTCAAACTATTATCTATATTATGTATAATTTTTTATAGCATAAAATGTACGCTAGTGTTTAGAATTTGAGAGAGCAAATTATGAATTATTATTCCATTTAATATTTTATGAAACGCTACTAAAATATCTCACAACTACTGAGATGGTTATAGCTATCAAAAATTGTGTTCAGCAATAACTTCTCATGTAGTCTTTAATATTTTGGTTAAGGTTAAAATACTATTTCAATTATTTATAGTGTTTGGTGATTCAACATTTCTATTATTACTTAGAGTTTGAAAGAGAAAATTATGAAACGTTATTCCTTTTAATGTTCGATGAAATGCTAATAAAATAATTGAAAACTACCAAGACATCTATTAGCTACTAAAATAACCCGCAGCTTTTAAAAAAAATTGATTTTGTCGAATAGACTCTAAAATAGTTACCAAATAAGTTTTATTTAAACAACTAATTACTAACCACCGGTATCTTTAGCTTAATGGCTACTAAAATGATTAGTATTCATTTAAACACTAAAAACAATAATTTGGAGTCCTACCCTAAAATTTCCACCGCCCACTATTATATAGAAATGTCAAAAATTATGGTATTATCAACTATGAATGCCTCCAAAAGGGTTTGGTGGCAATTAAGACCCAATTCCTATCATTGATATCAGTCTGCTATCCTCTTCTTGTAACGAAGGAGAAAATGAGCTTCAAAAACTGAAATTGGCTCTCGCTTCTTGGGGTCGCTTTTAGGTTTTGCTTTTCTTGAAACCTTGCCTTATTTCTTTTTTCAATTTGATTTCTATTAGGGTTCTCATTCATAGTTACAGCTTATTAGCATTTCGTTTACTCTCTTTTAGTTCTTACAACCAAGTTCTTGAATTTGATGGTTTTATATAAACTGATATGCAAGCTGTTGGGCACAAAGTAGAAAGTTTATTTCTTGATAAAATACGTGAAATTACAAAACGGTTCTTTGCACTCAATAAGTCACAAAAATGCATACAGTTTTATATATATCTTTATTATTTCAGTTATATTTTGAACTACCTATATTAATAAATTAGTTCCATTATTAATAGATTTCTCTATTTTCGGTTTTTACTATGAGCTGAACTAATTCCTATTATTTTAGGTAAAGAAGTTTAAGGAAATGAACTTTGTTTGATAATTCCATATTAATTTAGTTCATATTCCTGGAGTGATTTTAAGAATGATCACTCAATGTGTCACTTGGAATCCTTGAAATGACCCTAAAAATGATCGTTTAATATGTCATCTGAAACTTATAATTTCGAAAGAGTTTGACTATTTAAATTTGATTTTCTGATTCGGTTTGCGGCATAAAATATTATTTTTCACTAATTCTCATTGATGAAAATTTATAATTAAATTTTAAATAAAAATTCTTTTAAAAATAAATTAATGGGTCATTTCAATCTCCCCCACTTAAGACAATTCATCCTTGAATTGAAAATTACTAGATGAAAAGGAGAATAGTTTGTTTTTTTACTAAAAACATGTTCACAACTTCATTATTAGGCTTCCCAAAAATAATGGAGTGACTATAAATATTAAGTTGCTAAAAGGAGAAATAAATTTAAGTTTAAGTTCTCAAAAAATCTAATTTGGAATTAAGTCAATAATATAAAGTCCTTGAAAACTTAATCCTAAGTAATTGAGCTAAAACTTCGTTAAAACAAATTTTCCCATCATAACAAAATAACCAATCCTCATATATATTTGTAAACTCTAAAATGCCCTTCAGTAAAAACTCACATACTAATTCTTTTCACTTCTTCTATAATCCACATAAAATGCAAACTCCAAATTACTCCAACAGCCAGCACAATAAAAATTCACACAATATATTTCTCACCAAATCAATCATTTATATTTTTATGATCATCACCTCATTTATTTACAATATTTACATATTTTCATATAAAAAATGAATGTAAAATTTAAGATTCTGTACAGAACATTTATTTCTTTTTATTTATAGAAACTATTTCTCATATCCACAGAAATCATTTTAAAGCATACATCCTTTATGTTTCCTAATCTACATCCAAACAAATACACCATATTCCTTTTCACCAAAGAGATCATCTATTCTTATAATTATAATCATCACACAGTCAAAATAAAATTCATTTATGTCCAAAGTTCTTATATTGGAATCATACTTCATTCACATGCAATTTAATATCTTTAGTTTCAATCCAATAAACATCCTCTTATATTTCCTAAATTTCATTCTAACTTTACTTCTTATTGAGTTCATATATTTTTGCTTAATTATATAAGATCTGTTATCCTCTAATTCAAATCACACAACCATTCTTTAAGTTATTCTATAAACGCATCTCCATATATCCTCTAATTCAAGGCATACAGTATATTCCTTTAATAATTCCTTACACTTATATTCAGTATATCCTTTATTAGAATCATATACTTATTTATATACTTTAGTAAATCATAGCACTCCGTTATCACTTAAGAATTAAAAATAAAACTTGAAGTTAATAATCTACATAAGAAAACATCCTACTATATAAAAAAAAATTATTCATATTTCTAATTGATTACATTATAGTTTCAAACAAATCAACTCAAAATAAAAAATTTTGGAGAGTAGTGAGTATGGTAGTTAATGTTTGAGTTGTTTGAAGTTGTTGTTGTTGTATTTCAAGTTGTTGTTGTTTTATCTCGAGTGCCTGTTGTTGCATGGTTTGCAGCTGACTTGAAATTTTCAACTTAAATATATTATGATCTGACAAGTCAGATTTTAACCTTAGTACTAAGTTAGACAAATCATTTTTATCATAAGAAGTAGAAGATATATTACAGATTTCAGGTTGTTTATCCTTTTCTCCAATAATAAAATTTGACACTGGTTCTTCAGGCTGTGTGTCTTCCAGATCCCTACCCCTTTTTCTAGAAGTGGAAGTTCCTTCTATACTATCTAAAACTACCATAGGTTGGTAATTTAGATAAGCCATTACACATCTTTCCAAATAACATTTGGTGCAGGGCTTACTAGTGACATACATTTCTCCATGGAGATCAATGTTATAGAGGTGAAAGATTGGAGTCAAGAATCCTCCAAATGGTAAACAAATATATTTTTCTTGAATTTTATTCATATAAAAAATAATTGAAGCAAGAAGATTTATCTTTTGTTTTGCTAAAAGCATAGAAATAAAGAACATATCTGACCTTCTAAGGCGATAGCTCATAAGTTTTCTCTGAAAGATGTTGTGAACACAAAAATGATGAATAAAACTAGAAAGAAGATGCATTTTTCTTATTTTGGGAACAAAAGCTGATTGTAAAGAGTTATCATTTAAAGCTATTTGAGTTTGCCTTAGAGTGGTTCAAGGTTGTTCTAACCACTCTATTAAAGATTGTAAAATCCACCCCTCATTTGGGATTTCAAGGAGGTGAGATAGAAGGCCTGCATCTATCTTGGTCTCCTGACCTTTAATATTGGATGTCATTGCATTAATATTAGGATTACACTCAAGATTGGCATAAAATAATCTTACCAAGCGTGGATATATGCAGACACTCTTAATTAATAGGCCACGCCAATTTTGAAAATCAAATGCATCCAGTAATCCACTTTTTACACAAATAGTCTCGTTCTCAATAATTTCTGGAATGAGGACTGATTTCTTTAAAATTAACTCATATTTATCCCTTGCATTCCCATTTGTGACATACTCATTTGGAAGATTTGAACTAGATCTTTCCTCCTCAGAAACAAAAGATTCAAGGTGAGGAAAGGAAGAATCCATTTGAAGAAATAAGGAGGTTTGGTTTTTAACAAGGATGTGAAGCTTGAGCAATGAAATGATAAAGCACCTAGTATGCGTGAAATGGGAGAGTTTAAATAGCCACAAGTGAAATATTAAAAAACCATTTCTCTTCAAACATTGACTATTGATGTGATGTTTAAAGTCTTTTGAGGCAAGGATTGAAAATATAGATCCATAGCCAACAAATATTGAATATCAAAGATTTTCTTGGGAGATGTGCTCTAATCTAGCATTTCTCTCTCTTCATCAACGTATACTTTACCTAATTAATTATCTATTCATTTTTCTTTTAACTTTCTTAACCTTTTCCTCATTTTTAAACACTATAATATATATATATATATATATATATATATATATATATATATATATATATATATATATATATATATATATACACACACACACACACTTTAATACACAATATAAGTTAATGATTGTTAATTTCTTATGCTTTATCTAACAATCAGTAATTGTGACAGTGAATCAATAATGTTTTTCTTAATTATGAATTATGAACATCAATAATCTTTATTACAATTTATAACTCTTGTTCTTTGTGTTCTGATCTCTTTATTTTGTATCATCCTTGCATATAACCATAATATTGTAGAAGAATATTGGTTGATCAGACAAAAAATTCATCCATATATATCATGGTTCTTAGCAATTATGAAAGTAAAGTCTTTTAATTTTCAATACATTATGCTTCAATTTCCTTTTAAGGAATCTTTAAACTTCTATATTCTCTAATTTTATCACAATAACTTATACAAGGGAGAATACTTATACTTTTAGATCTGGTCAGGATATAAAAGCAGACCATTACTCCTCTATGCATTCCAATATTCTAATTTATTATTTTTAATCCTTGCAAAGTTTATTTCATATATTTGTACTAATGTATTCAGTTATATATTTCAAACCATATCAATCACTTTAAAAATCAATAACATACAATAATTTATTAACACAAATGCAATTAATGCTTCACTTATATCATACATAATCATGTCACATTATCCCAATCATTACAGAATATTCCACATATTAGTACATAAAGCAACTTAACATTCCTATTTGAAATATACTCTCTTAATAATCTATACTATATATACCCTATCACACACCATAGGTTATATCAGAGACCATTAGCTCATGAAATCCTTAATATAGGGAAAATACATTTGTAAACCTATACAATTTAGACCACACCTCAGTAATCTAAACATACATTATAAGCTTTATTCTCACAAATAAGCACAGTTATAAATTTATACTAATTCCTGTTATGTCTCATTATTTAAATGGATTGTCTCATCCTAAGATTAATTAACTACACATAACGTTCCAGCACCA
>CANUEP010046304.1:0-36425 GCA_947857235.1 Jatropha podagrica | reverse complement strand
ATGGTCCTGCTAAGGTGATTTCACTGACTAACACCACTTGATGTGCATATGGTTGCAGTTGTTTGTGGGTGATATGATTGACATTGTGTGAATGGAGAGTGCTCATTCATAATGCCTTATATATCATTTGTGTGAATGTGTAAGTTTAGTATTATATGTTATTATTCACTGAGTTTTATACTCACCCCCCCTTTTCCCCTTATCCTTTAGGTTGTTTCAGGGGAACGTGAATCATATGGTAGGATTTGGAGCTTAGCTTTCTTTCCTTTCAAGGTTGTGTAAGGATTATTTAAATGTATAAGATATAATTACTTAGAATTTTTATAATTGTTTAGTAGTAGAAAATCCGCAGTTATAATAAGATTGTATTGTTTTAATAATAATGTTAAGTAATTGATAATTTTATGAGAATAATTGATATTTGGAGATTATAGGATAGGAATAGTTTGATTATATTATGACAAATAAATATTGCATGAGAAAATATTCTTATTAAATGGATATGGGCCCAAGGTGTGAATAGTTTTTATTATTAAGACTGAGTCAAAATCGTTGACTCTGATCATGATATGAATAATATGGACTTACTATTCTGTCAGTTGAACGATAACAAAAATGGATTTAGGATAATTTAGGCTTACTACGGGCCTCGGGGGCCTTAAGCTTACCCAGGTCCTAGTGCCAGTCCGGCCCACGGTTTTGGGTCGTGACAATATTCATGAAATATTTTCTATCCACCTAAATCATGCAAATATGCTTCAAAAATATTAAATATAATATTAAACACATGTAGTAATTTTTTCAGACCGAAATAATATTAAGTCCCGGACTAACGGTATTATTCACAAACCGATAAATTATCATCACCGACATTGAAAAATAGATTGTTACACCTGTTCTCTCAAAAGCTTTGTGAACTCTTTTCAGTAATAAAGTTTTCTTTTATATAATTATAGTTTTGCCTTAAATTACTTTAATTAAATCATTTGTCTATTTTAGTTAATTGTTATAATTATTTTTACTTATGTGTATTATATCTCTTTGTCCAGTCTCTATTCTCCCTTTAATATTAGTCTAATAATTACTGTTAATCCACAATTAAAATTAAATTTTCATTTCTTCCTCATTTTATATTTTAATCATTAAATACTTTAATTTATAAAATTATATCTATTAAACAATTAACTTACACAATCATTTTATTTAACAATTTACCAATTAAACACCTAAAATTATCATTGTAATAAATTAATAATTTGCATATAAAATTTAAATTTTGCAAAAAGTGTTATTCTTAATATGAAAATGTGTATAATATTATAAAAATTTATAAATTCAAGTAACACAATAAATCATCTGTAAAATTTAAAATGTGACAAAATAAAAATTGCAAAATTTAACGGTAAATTTATATATTTAGCCAATTATAAGATGAGTGATATTTTTTAATACACGTTTATTTTACATTTATTAAACATGGCATGAGTCATGAGCAATGTTTTATAACATTGTGGCACAATCAATTTTATTTTGATATATTAAATACTTTAATTTATAAAATTATATCAATTAAATACTTCAACTTATAACAGTTATTCTAGTGAATACTGATATCTTTAAATTTAGATCAATAAAACACTTATTAAATAGTTTAAAAATGTAAAATTATTATTTCAAATATTATACCATCCATACATTAAATAAATATATTACACATAAATATAAATACCAAAAAAATTATTACTGTAAATATAGAAAGGGATACAATATTAACAAAATTCATAATTTCACACACATAATAAGTTTGGGTGATACAAAGTTCTTTCCGTAAAATATATAATATCGGATCGTAAAAAAAAAAAGTTTATCCCATAAATGGATTTTTTTCGTCGGCTGATATTGATTTTTAAAATTTTTTAACTTTAACGGTCTTTATACAATTTTTATGGAACTCAATATATATTTTTTTATCTACTAATTCCTACTAACCTGTTAAGTTAGGAATAATTTGTTAAATTCCAAGAAAAGTTTCGCCACGTGGAAACAAACAGTGATACTCCATAAATTTAATGATGTTCAATGAGTATATTGCATTTTGGAAAATAAAGGAAAAAGAAAGTATTTTCACTCGTATGGAGGCTTTTGTACTTGTATGTATACAGAAATTGACCAAAATATATGTTTTGTCAAATGTGTTTGTTGGGTTAGGTAATCAACTGATCATGTTTAATTTATTCACGTTAATTCATGCAAAAGTTTGATGTCTAATACATCAAATATATGTTTTCTTCCTTTTTAAATCATCACGTAACTTTGATAAAAAATAAAAAAATTTGCATTTTTAAATAAATATACTTATTAAAAATTTTCAAATACGGCATGAAATTAAATTAATAAAATATAATTTTTAACCTTACTTATTTTGATTATATTGTTTATATATATTTAATAAAAAAAATTATGACTGTAGTAATTTTTTAGATTGATAATATAGTTAAATTATTATTCATTTAATAAAATAAATAAATAACTTCTTATATTTTAATTATGCATGTTTCAAATGTCATATTTGTATATGTAGATATGAATATAATTTAACATTTAAAAAAAAAAAATTTCACATAGATATTTAAATTTTTATTTTTATTATTAATTAAAAAAATTTTATTTGCAATTTAATTGTTCATTGCAATTGAGGGTGCTACTGTTATAAATGGTCCAAATTAAAATAAAATTGATAAAAATATTAAAAGAGTAAAAACACACAAAATAAACATTTTTTTTAAAAAGTAAAAATTTCCGTTGCCGGGAATCGAACCCGGGTCTTTCGGGTGAGAGCCGAATATCCTAACCGACTAGACTACAACGGAATGATAATCATGGTCACTTGCAAAACTAATAAACCAAATTCTTCAATCCATCTTTTTCTCACTTCCTCCCTTCTTACTATCGTAAACCCACATATTCGGTGCTGTAGAATCTATGGCGGAGAAACTCGTGAATGGTATAATTCAGCTTCTTACTCACCTTCTACTGTACTCGTGAAATCAGTAACTGGAATTTAGAATCCTCTGGTATGCGTTTCTGATGAATTTCTCGAGTCTCTTCACTGACTCTTTGTGATAATATGCAGAGAATATACTCGAGCAACTTAAAAATGGAATTGCTCAATTCGAGATTGTAGCTTCGCCTGTTCCTCCCATCTTGACGTCGAAATTCTACAAATGTCGTCCAGCTACCCTTTTGGTGGACGACGCTCATCGCTTTTTTGCTAGAATTGGACAGTCGCTGTGAGTTCTTTGAATTATTAGTTACTTGTACTTTGAATACGCTTGAAGACCTCAAATGTATGTTTTAGAAGTGATTTTGAGATTTATATTTGCTTATTACAGTAATATTTTTATTTTTCAGAGGCAGGGGATCGCCGGCGATGAAAAAAGTCGAGCAATATTCAGTTCACAAAGTTACCGGAGACGGGCGGTGTCTATTTCGTGCACTGGTACCATTTCCTCCTTTTTTTATTTGACTGTTTTAATATTTGCTACAATTTGAAAATTAACAAACAGGTTAAGCTGTTGTTTTGTTCTACAAGAATGTTGAATTGTAGTTAGCCTTTGGAATTTATGTTCTAATTAGTCATGTGTTTGTTGCTATAGCTTGCAAGTCTTCATTTTTGCATAGAAACCAAAGGCCTGTGTCTAAACAAGCAATGCATGTGCAGAGGCTCTTGTATCATGAAACGTTTCTGTACCGCTAGCTCAATCTTAGCGTACAATCATGAAATGAAACAGTCTAGAAATAGTTGAAATATTGTACTTTCATTTATAGCCTATATCTTATTATTAGGTGAGTGCTGTAGACTTTTGAAGTATTAGTCACCTTAAATTATATATAGAATAGCATCACGATCATAATTATGCATTTTCACTATCTCTCTTGAAAGCTTTATATTTTGTTCTTTCTGTTCAAATTTTATGAATGGCTAATGCTGAAGTATGTGCTCTTTAGCCTTTATTGATGAGTTCCTGGAGATAACATTGTTGCCTGTGAAATTTTTATTGATGAAATCAGGTCAAAGGAATGGCATTTAATAAGGGTATCTCTCTGAAGCCACAAGAAGAGCGAAATGATGCAGGTATATTTATTGTAATTGTGGTTTAAGTCTTCATATAGATTGTACATTTCTATCATGTGCATATTGATTTCAGAAAATCCTTTATAATGAGACTAGTTTTGTCAGAGATTCATAGATTTTTCTGTTTTTACATCATATGTTGCTGGGTAATTTCTTTTCACCGTAATATGAAGTCCGCTAACTCTTATTTTTTGTAGTCAGACCTCTATGTAGGAGTGTCAATGATTTTCTCAAGTCTTCTTCAGTAATTATCACATTTTTAAGTCATGTATTTCCTGTTTGTAGTGTTCTAAATTGACATCTCATATTTGAGCAACTACAATTAGCTATTTACAAACTCAATAACAATTCACCATGAAGGGGAAAAAAAACTGTGAAAATTTGTTAATTTTCTTAATGCAAACTAAGCAGTAAGACGATTTTTCTTGGGCTCACAAATTCATTTCTCAAAATCTTGATAAAAATACTTGAGCTAGCAAGTGCTATAAATGTTGGATTTTATGTAAGAGTTAATAAGATTATATTGATTTAAGTTTGCAGATAACTTTGCATTCAATTGCTCAAAAACGTGCAGATGATCTACGAATGGCTGTTAAAGAAGTTATATGTGATAGTAGTAAAGAACGCGGGCAGTATGAAGAAGCACTGGTTGCAATTACAGTTGATGAGCCTTTGAAACGGTGAGTCCTCAAAACACTATAAACGTCTATTCATTATAGGTATTATGCTTTAACATGTTTCTATGGTTGGGGATTTTTCTTAATGTATTTAAATAAATATCTTTTCACAGTTACTGTCAGCGCCTTATGCGTCCTGATTTCTGGGGAGGAGAGTCCGAGCTACTGGTTAGTACTCTTTTTGATGCATGTTTATTTGAATAGTATCGTTTTAATGCTTGCTCTTTTTATGAAGTCGTTCCTTTATTTTGATAGGATATAGCAATTGTAGAAAATATTTTTTAAGTTGTCAGTTATATGAAATGTATTTCAAGTTATCAGGAATATGCTTGTTTATATCCATGCACACAGCACAGACTGAGTTAAGAATAAATGTAATAAAGAGCAAAAAAACACGAAACCTTGGAATTTCATATGGTTTGGCTTTGCCTGTCCAAGAAGCCACTTGTAGTTTCAGCATGAGAAAACGACTTGTGGTGTCCAGAAGATAAGAACATCAACTGTCAATATATTTATTTTTGTGTTAGCACTTGAAAAACCTGAAGTTAGCAGAATGTCCCCTACATAAAAGGGAAAATACAAAAAGTATCCTGTGAGTATTTGTCAAAGTGATGGAATTTTGAAGTTCTGATTTTTTTTTCGGCCGCGGGGGGGGGGGGGGGGGTGGAGGGAGGGGGCGGGGGCGTTTGGGGAGAGTGGAGGGGCAAAAGTAATTTTATGCAAATACCTTAAGTTAATATTGTTGGACTAGAAATCAATAACATAAATGCCAAATTTTTATTGATTTATCAAAATTTAGTGCAAATAAACAGGGATTGTGCCATTTATGCTTTTGGTCGGGTCAAACCTCTCGCATTAAGATATTTTGTTATCTTCATCGTATGGGATTGTGCTATATGTTCAACTAATTTCTCTACTGCCTCTTTATTCATGGCAAAATTATTAGTGCATATTAACATTTTTTAGCTAAAAATTTGTTGGCATTTAGTTACTGCACTATGACAGATTGTATGAGAAAATTAATGAGCTGAAAAAAGTTAGATAATAAGCTATTTTGTGGCTTTTTAATTGTTCCATGCAAACTTTGCATGGAGTAGATGGAAACTTCTGTTTTTCTTCATGGAAAATGTTCAATTTTGTTCATAAGAAAAAGCAACAAACTCTAATTATACGTTTCATTTTAAATAGTTTTCACACAGTGTAAAATTTAAACCAAAAGTTTAAGAAGGTAATATCTTGATAGACATTAGTATTTTAATTTTTAATATAAGTAAAATAGAACGGTCAAATGTTTTTTTTTCTTTTAATTGTAGAAGGGGGGTATTTTTCTGTTCTGAGAGACCTTTAAATCTTTAACATATATATGATAACTGTTTATTAGTTTCTGTTGGTGTAGGCAAATGCCCATATTCTTGGTGCTTATAGTAAATAACATATAGATAACTAACTTGTTGAATTTAGTTCAACATTGACATGGAGATGAAGGCACCATTGGCCAACAGCTCCCACTGGCCGTGTTTCGCTACCATTCCAACTTCGGTGGTGGTGGTGGTTAGACAGTAAGGCAATTTCAAGTTATTGATAAGGTTCAAGGTTTAAAATTGTAGTAGAGTGCTTGGAGTTAGGAGATTGACTCATGGCTTATCACAGTGAGACAAGTTTAGACTTTTCAGGCTGCTAAAATGATTATAACAGTAAATCAGGTACTTTGTGGCAATGGACTCTACAAAAAGAAGAGAGAAAGAGGGTTAGAGAGAGTGAGAAGAAGGAAATCACCCTAGGCAAATGTGCATTCCCAAAAACTCTTAGTAAACACATATTTTATGAACAAAGCCGTAGGAGTAGCTTAGAGGCATATGACTATTTTTGCTTATTCTGCAAGAGATAAGGATTCGATCTCCAGCATCTCCCTCCTTTGTTCTGGATGTAAAATAAGAATTAGACACTTTCAAAATAGGCAATCCCTAATATTCATTGGTGGGAAGTAACAGCTATATAAATTAGAAAATTTCTAAAGAAAATAAACTATTTCTCAATAATAAGTAGGAGTTACTTAATGATTCTTACTAGAAAAATACAATGAAAATCTATGTTCTTGTGAGTCAATTTCTATCAAAATAATAAGTCCTGAAATTTTTTTTCCTTGATTGCTTCAAGGAGGGAGTGAAAATTGACGTTCGAAGTTTCGACCAGGATAACAGTGTAAATTTTATCAAAATGCAATATGAAATAATTCATGTGTTGCCAATGTTATTTTCTTTCTTTATCTCTCTCTAATGGTGTGATATGTTGAACATTTTTCCCATGAAATTATCAAGAAACTTCATTGGAATTTTGGATGAAACATCATCTGCTGACTGATGGCTGTAACACGCAACTGAATCAGGTGCTGTCCAAGTTATGTGGTCAAACAATCATTGTTTACATCCCAGAGCATGAGGTATGTTGTTTCCTTGTAGATTTTGGGAGTAGATTTTTTATTCATTGCACTTTAATTTTGATTTCTACTGTGTCTCTTCCTGTCTTTTCCAACTATTGAGGTTAATAAATTATTTTACCAGAAAATGGATATGTCTTAGCTGAAAAAAAAGAAAATTACAATAAATAGAAGTTGATCTTTCAACCTCTCCCTTTCAGTGAGTAACACCCCTGCTCAGAGTTGAGTTTTCTGGTATATTAGGAAAAGGTAGGAAATTCTTTGTTTTTCTTTCCTTTGTGGGTCATCCAACTAGGTTATTGGCAGGAATCCTTTGTGCATGTTCCAACAGTCTACCAACTTTATCTCATTCAAACTTGACGTGGAATACCTGCCAGAGTTTGCCTTAAACGTGTG
Organism: Jatropha podagrica; assembly: GCA_947857235.1. Lineage (NCBI taxonomy): Eukaryota > Viridiplantae > Streptophyta > Magnoliopsida > Malpighiales > Euphorbiaceae > Jatropha > Jatropha podagrica. Next base: position 28,780 of record CANUEP010046304.1, on the reverse strand, counting down.
AAATTTATTTATCTTTGAAATTTCTTAATGTTGTTCGTCTTCCTTGATTACTAACCAGTAGTATTCAAAATCTGATGTATATGATATAACATTTAATGCTAGCATATAGAAATTATGGTTTTGTGAACAATTTATAAAATTTCAAAATTAAAATGGATATACTTAGCCTGTCCTGATTTTCTAGGTAGGATGGAACAAAAGGACCTAATCTACCCATCACTATAAACCATCAATGAGTGGAATTCCTTATTGATTACAAAAATGATTTCATATGGGGAATTTTTTTTGGCCATCCCCGCCTCCAGTGAATCCTTGCATCCCTCATTATGCTTAATCTTCTGGAACTTATTATGAGCATGTGATAGATGATCAAATTATACTTTCAAGGAAAATGAATTTCTAATTTTTGGCTAATACAAGTTTATTATTCATGTTGTCCTTTTAATTTGCATCAATTTGATGAGGTATAAGATGATGGTATTTATCTAACGATAGCACGAAACTGTCTTATGTCCAAGTGTCTAACTATATTGCAGCATACAAGGGGTGGATGGGGCTCTGGCTTTATTCCTATTGCAGAGTATGGAACTGAGTTTCGCAAGGGCTCAAAAAATGGAAAACCAAGGAAAGTTGTGAGGCTACTCTATAGTGGTAAGAATCATTATGATCTACTTGTCTAGGAATTCCCATGGAGGTTCTTTACCGGTGACCAATATGAGAGACATTAGTGCAGAGAAAGTTCTCTATTATATGAAAGGAAGGTTAAGCATTGATACTCTTCAAGGAAATGAACGGAAATTCCAGTAGAATGTAAACATCGATGCAATTTTCTTGGTCTTGCTTGTTGGGACTACTTACAATCTTTTCTAATTTGGAAGGTTGGGTGCTGCATAGTAGCTGTCTAGACTACTAATTTTGGCTAGTTGATGGTACGTGCTACCTATTTTTGTTACAGAGCATGACTTGATCTTTTAATCTGGCTTCAAATTTCCAACTGCTTAAGAAATGACCATCTTAGTTAACCATAAGTGACCACTCTTAGTCCTTCTTCTTCTTAAAATACATAAATTGACTGTTCTATTGCCATCTCTTTGTGGTATCTATCTATTTTGTCTTTGTTACGGTCAACATTGTTAAAAGATAGGATTATCAGCGAGTAAACTATAAATTTTTTTGAAGAAAACCTTTTATGTGGTTCATGTTCCGGCAAATTAATATTTAGTACTGAGGTTGGACAAAATTCATTAGTTAGACTAGTTTTTTTTTTCTTAATATTTCATTTTGTCACCCTTTTGTTTGAACCTTCATTAGGCCAAATTGAGAAAAACAAAGTTACCTTCGATACTCTTTGGTTATTGAGTAACACACTAGTTTTACTTTTTCTTTAACTCTTCCATTTTGCCATTACACCCTTGTTCTCCAACATACTATCTACCCTCTCCTTGGGAATAGGGACACATTATTCAGTTGAAAAGGGAACAAATAAATTTATTTGATTTGAGTATTTACATCATTTGGTTGCGTCTGAATTTTTTTTTTTTTAAAAAAAAAAAAACCGATTAAGATTTGATTTGGTCAGTGGAAGTGCTAGCTAGAGATCGGTTGCTAGCAAGGACGGAAAACCAAGATTCCATTATATTCTGATTCGGTTCAAAACTATAATAAGCTCGCGATTCCCGACTATCGTGCACCAATTTCGATAAATACTCCTTACCGCAAGTAACCTTAATTTGAATGGAAAAGACGTCTTTAATTCATTATATTCCACTTTGGGATAGTTCTAGGAAAACAAAGTTGGAGTTTTCATGGAACAATTTCTTGCTATAAATATCTACTTTTTCAGGGTTTGAGTTTTATTTTGGTTACAAAATTAGGATTTTGCATATGAGCGTATAAAAATCAAAATCCTAAAGATTAGAAAAATGAATGATGTTATTAAAATTTATAAGTACAAATGCTTAATCTCAGTCATTCATAAAGTTTAGCGATTAATTACAGTTTACTAATCTCATGAATTTAACCTAATGAGCATATGATGTACATACAAATCAAACACATTCAAAATATAGTGGATGAAATTAATAGTAATTACGATTGGTTTTTAATTAAAATCCTTATCGAAGTTAGTTTAGCTGAGCTAAAACTTACTTTAAACACTTAAACTAAATGCTTCCTAACCTTATTTGAAATTGCATTTATGAAATTTTTAATGAATTAAGCAAACGTCAATTCATTGACATGTAATTAAGATATGTCTTAACAATTAAAAAAAAAACCGCGCTTTTCTAGCTGCATACGTGGCGGACACAGTTTCAAGCCAGTTCCAGGTGTCATTACACGTGGCACGCACTTCTTGTGCACGTGGTAACCAACCATTAAAAACGTCGAAGACAAGGTGAAAACTTTCCCTTCGTCTTCTTCTCCTGCATCCAAAGACAATATACTACCGGAAAAACCATCAAATATTCACTCAAATCGCCTAATTAACTACAGACAAAATAGATTAGATTCTAGGGTTTTCTCTTCTTTACAGAGACTGGAATGGAAGGAGTTAGCAATGGTGGGATGTTGTACCATGAGGTACAAGAGGCCAAACTTTGTGCCGTACATTGCGTTAACACGGTGTTGCAGGGGCCTTTCTTCTCCGAATTCGATTTGGCGGCGTTGGCTTCGGATCTTGATTGCAAGGAGCGCCAAATGATGCAAGATTCCGGTGCTTCTACTGGCGATTTCCTCTCCGCCGAGTCCCACAATGTCTCCTTGGACGGTGACTTCAGTATCCAGGTTCGCTTTATTTCTTTTTTCAATTCTGATACCAACTCCTAATGTTATCTGTTGGAATGAAAAGAAACAGGACGGAAAATTGTTGATTTTGGGACTTAGAAAATGGTTTTCATAAAATATTTAGATGGCTATTGATTGATTAATTGGGTGATTATCCAACAATTTGAATTTGAAAATAATCAATAAAATAAAATGTGTTTTATTAGCATTTTTGTGTTCTATTTTTCTATTAAATTGCTACTCTTACTTCTATGGATAATAAACATCTCTTCTTTTACTCCCCTGTACTGTCTTTAGTAGCCTGGGCTGCGGTTACACAAAGAACAGAAAAAGAGTTAAAAATTTTAAACTTGTATGTTCTTTTATTGTTTACCCATCTGTAGAAATGGGCAAATAGTTTGAATCAACTAGGTCAATTAATTGTTCAAGAATAATTACAGTTTTGGCAAATGTATGAAACATGAGATTCATTGATGAATTGGTTGGATATAGACTATTCTTTATCTGTAAACTAAGAAAGCCAAGACTAACAAAAGAGCTCTCATCTTAAATTGCATTTTTTAATATTTTTTCAGTTTAAAGTTGAGAACACATTTCAATATAACCTCAAAATAAATGGGAAGAATATTTAGATTGTTATGTATTTGTTTTGTAGACCTTTTCCTTCAGTTAAACTCAGTAAAAATGATTGTTTCCTTAAGCATTCAGAAACGTTGATTTTATTATCATGGATCTTTTTAGATTATAGCAACAGTGAATCTTTAGTTGGAAGGAAGAAGACTGAAGAGGGTGGCAGCAGAATTTGGGAAGTCAAAAGAGAGGTTTTCGAGGAACATCATTTTGTTGATATTGCGCACGTTATTCTTCTTCATCAATTCAAGAGGGTTGGGTCCTGGAGATATGTTAATTAGGGTTCTTGCTATCATTCTTAAACCCTTAAAAGAGAGAGAGAGAGAGAGAGAGAGAGAGAGAGAGAAAGAGAGAGAGAGAGAGAGAGCACTCTTGGAGTGAAGTAGCTGTGTTAAAGTATGGAAAATAGTATATACAGTATGGACTGATTATTCAAATTGTTGGGGCTATGTTTGCTGTTATTTAGTGAATACTACTGGTTGGGATTCTTTCGGAAAGGTTATGTGGCTTAGATTAGGGGATGAAAACAGTACAATTTTGGTGTAGATTTATGCTAATGCAGCTTAGATTTAGGAAGTGAAAAGGTTACCATGTTGGCATGGATTTATGCTATAATGAGACATATTTTCTACCTTATGAGAATAATAAACTATTGTTCCTATATTTATGGGTAAAATTCAATCGTCTTTATGAAGTGCAGATCATGTGTGAGAAAAGATATGGTGAGTTGGGGACTGACTAATGTCTGGGAAGTTTAGGAAGTAGCCTTTACTTATAAAGGTTGTTTACAGTGTGTATATTTGCTTTCTTTGGTCATTTGTGTGTTATATTGGTAGAAAAATTGTTGCAGTGAAAGGCTTGCCCTCTGCTTGTATTCTTTCTACAGAAAGGGAAGGACATGTTGCACCTTGCCAATGTTTTCCACTCCTGTTGAAAGTGGGAAAATTTTCGTAAAAGTAGTAAGAAAGAAAATAAGTTTACATAAACAGTGTAACCTTAAAAAAAAAAAAAAGTCAGTGTTTTGTGGACTTCTCAAAGAGAAAAGTTATGGTGTTAGTGTAACATTGTAATTATCTCCATTTGTTACACTGTGGCTGTAACAAAAAGTAAAAACAAAAAGAAATGTACTGTTGTACTGGCCAAATCATTTTAATATTATGCATGAAGCAAGCAGAAAATGCTTAAGAAACTGCTAAATCTTATGGCGGTTTCTTTAACATGATATATATATATATATAAATATATACTTACAAAAGCTTAAGAAACCACTTAAAAGGATTAGCGGTTTCTAGAGCCATGTGTTTTGATGTTACACCATTTATGTAAATCTTTTTCTTTTTTACTCCTCGTATGAAAATTGCACTTGAAAGCGTTTGAGTTGTCATGATAGGAAAGATTAGGCATTAAGGGTAAAGAAAAATGAAAAATTGAAGGCATTCTATTTGCCTTGTTGGAGCAAGCTGGTGCTGTTTTTATTTATTTATTTATTTTTATTTTATCTTTTCAATTCTTTAAAAGTTTGGAAAACATTTTGAGATTTTTTTTTTTGTGCAAGCCATTGTTATTTGGACCCTAATTATCAGAGACCGCCTAATCTAGCTCGGACTTTAGTCACAGTCAAGACATATTTTGAGAATCTATTACGATCTAATTTTAGGAAAAAGAATTATGATAGTGGCAGAACATATTGCATTCAAGTCTTGTAGTTTTGTAGTTTTGTTCTGCATTGGCATGTTATGTTGTTTGCATACCAAATATTGCTTGGTAAATCTAATGATGCTATCCCAACTTGAATTATGTGGAAATTTTTGCTTGCAGGTCCTACAAAAGGCTTTGGAGGTATGGGATTTGCAAGTCATTCCCCTTAGCAGTCCAGTTGCTGAGCCTGCACAGATTGACCCTGAACTTGAAAATGCATTCATTTGTCATTTGCATGATCATTGGTTCTGTATAAGGAAAGTGAATGGAGAGTGGTATAACTTCGACAGTCTATATGCAGCCCCAGAACACCTGTCTAAGTTTTACCTTGCCGCCTATCTGGATTCTCTGAAGAGCTCTGGCTGGAGCATATTTTTGGTTAGAGGAAACTTCCCAAAAGAGTGTCCCATTTCATCATCTGAAGCTTCTAATGGTTATGGGCAGTGGCTATCTCCTGAAGATGCCGAGAGGATTATCAAATCCTGCAACTCAACTTTGGGTTCTCAGCAGCTCATTTCCACTCGACAACATTCTGATCCAGCTGCAGACATGCTTGCAGAATTTGAAGATGAAGACTTGAGAGCTGCAATAGCTGCCAGTTTGATGGATTCTTCCCAAGCTATGACTAGCACCGAAGCTGTTGGTGCTCAAAATACAGAAGAAAAAATTGCAGAATGAGAAATACAGTTTTGAAATCATATTTTTATTAGTTTCGTGACACTGATCCGTGTCAAATAGGATGTTTTTTAACATCCTTTTGCAGTTGACTGAAATGTGCAGTATATTTATTCGTTGTACTTTTTGATAACACGTTTACATCAAATTGACATCATAAGAACATTATACTCACCCCTACTCGGCTGTACAAATTAGTGATCGCATTTTTTTGTTCTGAAAGATGGCTTCCGTAGCTTTTATTTTTTCATCATATTCAGCTCTATGGACAAGAACTTTCTGCAATCTTTAAATAGTTCCCTGCTAGCATTCTTTATTTCTTATTAATATAATATTTGTTATATTAATTTGTAAAATCTTTTTAATGCACATAATTAATATTATAGCGTCATATAGGGGGGGGGTTGAATATCCTTTTCAAAACCAAAGAAAGATAGGGGGTTGAATAAAGAAATGGTAATTGACCAGTAACAGCACAGTTGAAAAAATAGCAGCTACTTTCCCATGCAGACACATTCAATCACTGAACATGATGAAGAAGAGGGAATGTTTTTCTCTGTGTTCCTAAGTAAATAATTATATTAAGAATTTTCATGTGCCAGAATAAAAATATTTATATATGTAGAAACAAACATTTTTATTCATTTATTTTATGATTTTGGGGGGAGAAAACCAAAAGAGCCTGAAAAGCTAGAAAAGAAAAGTTATGGGCGGTTTGACACTTTTAGGCTGTAAGTTGAGACCACTCAACCACATACACAATACATATTACATGGGACCTTTCATTGAATTGAATTTCTATTACTATTTGTAGATTAAAACGCTAACACGACCAATTTCTTTTCTTTTTCCAAGATTGGCTTGATCAAAGTTCTCTCTCCCTCTCTCTCTCTCTCTCTCTCTCTCTCCTCTAATTTTCTTGGTGGGTTTTTAGAGATCTCAACTGGAGCCAATTTTCTTCTTTTAATTATTTAAATCTGAATGGGTTCATCGGATCGATTGTTTAACAGGCAAAGAACTGTTCATGAGATCTTCGGCGGAGGTTTTGGTGAGTGCTTAATTTAAAAGATCCATTTTTGTTTTAATTTGATGTGTCATTTTGTCAAGCATTTTTGTTTTGTTTTTTTTAAAATAAAGGTTCTTTTGCCTCAAGAAATCCAAATGCATAATTAAAGATAACCCAAATGGAAGTTCTGGGTTTGTATGGGATTTTGATTTGTTTCTTTATATCTTTCTGTTAAATAGTTGCAGACGTTGTACTGTGGAGGCAAAAGAATTTTACAGTTGGGGTATTTTTAGTAGCTCTAGCTTCTTGGGTGGTGTTTGAGAGATCAGGTTATACTTTGTTATCACTTGTTTCGAGCGTTCTTTTCCTCCTTGTTGTTATTCTCTTTCTCTGGGCAAAATCTGCTGCCATTCTTAACAGGTAATTTCCTAAAACAGATTTTGTCTCTTTATCATCATTAAAGCTTATATTGTTTCCCTTTCAATTACCATAATGTATTTGGAGATCGATTACCCATATTTTAATAAACTGCGAGTGTATTAATTAATCTCTTGATCATCTTCTTATGTTTAGGTAATTTTGTTCAACTTTAGCATTTTCCCTTTATTTTTTATTTTTTATTTTTTTGAAGAAATGATCTTGGTTATAGCTATATTTATTTGTGTTTACTTTGTTTGCATTTCAGGATTGGCATCTCTTTATTTATTTTTCAAAGATGGATATTTTTGAGCTTTCTATGAGTTGTAAGGATGGTATCAGTAAATATCAAATGGCTACTTTATCCCGTACTTTCATTGTATTTGTATGTAGTCATCCTATGAGCCACTGATGCACCTTTAGACTAGTTCATGAATTCATATTAAATTCATTTTTGTGGTCTAATTAATAGTTACTGTCAATTAGAATAAGACTTATTAAATTGATTCTTTAAAAGTAGTTGCTGTTTTTACTTTCCTCTTTGAGACTACATTAAATGAGGAGTTGATAAATTATTCTTGTTTTTCTTCTGCTGTATATTATCAGTTGGCAGAGAGATTTTCAGCTCAAATACAGTTATTCTTGACTATTATTGAATGTAATATGCTTATTTTTTAATAAATAAAATTGAATGATCAGCACTACTAAATTTTCTGATTGATCACTTCTGTATTTTTCATTATTCGCTTTGGGAAACCTTGGGCTTAATTGAACCATTTTCCCCTTCCCTTGAGCAGACCTGCTCCACCTTTACCAGAGTTGCATCTTTCAGAAGAAACAGTAAATGAAATTGCAGCTTTCATTAGAACTCGCTTGAATGATTTTCTCTCAGTTTCCCAGGACATTGCCCTGGGTAAGGACACAAATTTGTTCTTAAAAGTGGCTGGGTACCTTTTGCTGGTATCCATTGTTGGTGGCTTAGCGGATTTCCTTACTTTGGGTTACACCAGTAAGTTTTACCTTTCTTTTGATTTACTTAATTTGCCAATGCATTTGAATTTAGTGCCCATTGTTGAGCTGCTTTTGTCAAATTGTGTGTCCAATATTTAAGATCTAGCAAACAATGGTTTGGGAAAAGTTAGGTTCTTTTAGCCTTTTCCTTTTGATTTTCCAAAAGCAGTGTAAAATTCTATTAAAGAGGTGGAAAAAAAAATTGAAACAAAATTTTAAATGCAGCTCCAAACTAGGGGCTAAGCTAGCAATTTAAATTAAGGGGCAAAGCTTTGAAAACCAAGGGGGGCAAAGTGGTTAAGACAAGTAGAAGTACAGCAGGTGGGATGTAACTTTTTCATTTTTTTTGTTTCCAAGAAAGAGGGCAAGTAGAGCCTTAGTAATGAACCATGGCTAAATTGTTGCTAGTATCATTGAAGAACAATAATGTTCAGCTTGAATTTTTTTCTCCATATGCCTTCTTTCCATCATCTAAATGCTGATTTTACATTTGCCAATGTGGCAGGTCTTTTTATTATACTTACCATTCCAGCACTCTATGAGAAACATGAAGATCGTATCGATGAATTTCTGAAAATGGTGTGTGAGAAAACACAGCAGCTGTATGCGACGTTTGATGTGGAGTGTATTGGCAGAATCCGGAAATGGATTTTGGAGAAGCAGAAGCTCAGCTGAATTAATTCTTCTATTTCATGTATACCAGAGAATGAGTGGATGTGTTTTCTTTACAAGGTAATGAGGCATTGAGTTCTTTTCGGCTTTGCGAGTGGGAAATGGATTGCTTTTTTTCTTTTTCTTTGTTTCTCTTTGCCTGTTCACAACAATTTCTTCCATTTTTGTATCTTCATTTCCTCGTCATAGTTTCTTTTGGCATAATAGTAGAGAAGTGTATAGTCGTTGCAATCGACCTTCCAAATATAAATGAAGATTTTGGGGAAAGTATTGGCTTTGGAAGCCATAACATGGAACAATTTTGGTATCGGACGTTGCACTTCTTTCACACTCTCTGGCACGTGTTAAATATTTTAAAAAATGCGTTCTGTTATTTTTTTTTTTTTTTAATTTTACTAATTTTGAACACTTTTGGAACATCTTTAAGATACTTCGTCACTTCTAAGACACTTTAATTAGAGCTAACTTTAAAATTCATGGATAAAAATTTTAGATTGTTGTCTTGAAACTATAGTAGGTAATATTTTATACTTTAAAATTTAAATTAAAAGATACATAATTGAAGGCAAATCCTATCTTAAGATTTGCAATTTGTATTTGAAATTAGTAATTCACAAGGTACGAAGACTTCCTTCCTCCATACCCGAAAAAGTAATTCATAAGAGTTACTAAAAAAATATGGTAGAATATCACCTTCTTAACTCTAACTGTAAAAAAAAAAGTACACATAATAAATATAGATAAAATTGAATAAAAAATAATTAATATAGAAAAATAATTTGCCTTTTAAAAGCAATTTATTGTGTTTATAAAAGTCAGTATTTTTATTTTGATAAAAAAATTGGCAGAATTTATTTGATATAAATAAATTTCGAAAAATTTATTCATAAATCTATATATTTTGTTCGCTATTAATTAAAAATTCGTTTATAATTTGTATAGTTTCAATCAATTAATTCTAATGAACTTTGTATAAAAATAGCAATATTATATTCAAATCAATTTTACAATTAATCCAAGCATGAAATTTTTATATGAATTTATTCTAAAATTGGATTTGAAATGGAGTCGTCAATTAAATTCATGTTGCTGACACCACTAAGTAGGATTGTGTAAATCCAGTTTCAATTTGGTTTTTAAGAGTAATTAGAATTCATATTAATAATAATCCAAACAACCAGTATCGTAAATATTTTATTTGCATAGTTTGACAAAACACAAATATTAAAAATTTAGTCAATAAAAATTACTATTATTTTTTAAAACTCATTAAGATATTAATAAAAAATTTTCATTTAACGAATAATTAAAAAAATTATTATCAGAAAAATAATTTTTTAAATATATAAATATCAAAATGTTGCGGACATTTCAAGATATCTATAAAATAAATAACAAGCAAATAAAATAAGACGAGGAGAGTAATACTTGTCTTCGTAGTCAGCTGCAAGTGCAACTAAGCAAAACCAATTCTTGTAATCTGTAAAATTGAAAAGATCCTGCCGAAATAAAAGATCAACGAACTACATCCATAAAACAGCAAGGTGAACAAATGCAGAATAAAATACTATAGGCCCACTGTTCAATTGAATAAAAGTCTAAACACCGAAAGAGAAAAGAAAAGAACAGATAGATAAAACTAGTCCAGTACAAAAAATACATGGTATAGCAAAAGAAAAAAAAAAACTAGCAGCTTCTATTCCTGGCTACTTCCAAAGCCATCACGATTCTCATGCTGCCATCCAAATCCCTGTCCATCATGACCCATATCACCAGAGTAGTATTTACCTCGTGTAGGCTGTGATGAGTGAGGTAAGGGTGGTGGAGGTGGCGGTGGATGTCCATATGGCTGTGGTGCCAATATACCTTTGCCGTCCCTGGTATCCATGGCATTACCACCCTGCACAGTTTCAATGCCCTTGTTGGCAGATGGAGGAATCTGCATAACTCCTGGATTCCGTCCATAGTCACCCTGATAAAATGCAGCATTTCCTCGAGAATCTGATAGGTTTGGAAAAGCATCTGGAACTCCTTGACCCCCAGGCATTGGTCCAGTGTTCCAGGGCTGAGGATAATTTGCCATGAAATTCACACCAGCTGGACCTTGTGGGAAACCCAACAAAGATCCTTGTTCTGCTCCAACTTCTGGGGTTGAATCTGGCCTAGCCATCTGTCCCATCTCATAGGGTGCACCAAAAAATGGCTGACCTCCCTCAGGTTGGAAAGGTGGAATCCCATATTGAGGAGTCATTAGTTGATTTGAATTCATTGGTACAACAAAATTGGGTGGTTGCATAGGATGCATATGCGGGAATTCAGGTATTGGAGCATCAGATAAAATACCTTGCTGCTTGTCTGGAAACTGATGGGATTCTTGCTGTGTGCCACCTGACATGCTTTGTTGGAAATGATTTTGTAAGCCTGGCCGATCAAAGCCTGGAGGGCGGTTGTTGTCTGGCAGGGATTCAGATGGGTAATTTTGAGCTTGACCGAAAAAAGGAGGCCTTGTTTGCATCATTGGCCTAGAAAGCGGTTGCTCTCTAGGTTGCTGCTTACGAGCTTTGTCTTCAGAATCAAGAAACTGAGAATTTGAACCAGGTATGACTGGCCTGGCAGGAGCTCGAACAGTGGAATCCGAGGTTGAATGTTGTTTGGAACTTTGGACATCTGATTCATTACCATTCTCCTTTTCAGAATTTGGCTGTAGAAGGTCAGAATGGTTCTCATGGATATGAGATTCAAACTCAGCCCTCTTCAAGAAAGATTTGAGACAGTGAGGGGCCGCACAGATAAAGATTCCCTCCATCATTTTGATTGTTTGAATCTTCTGGATACGTTCATCACAACTGTGTTATAAAAAGAAGAAAAGTTCATTTAGTTCGCTCTCAATAACAACACACAAGACTTTCAATAGTGCAAAGAATGAAAAGATAGCAGTAATGAGCCCCAGAAAAAAGTTGACCTCATTCATCAAGCATCTAACTTATACACTAACAGTCGACCATGGTAGCAAATGGAAGTGTCATCTTCTTGTTCTAGATCAACCAAATTAAGGTTCATATAGGTTTATCACTACAATGTAGAGCTACTAATAGTTGCCAGGTTGATCTTGTACCAACAGTTCACAGAATACTGAGAATTTGATTTTCTCATCCCACAGTTTAAACCATATGTATGTTTACACTATACATGAGACGAAATACAATAGCACCAAATATACAGCCAGTATGGCAGGGTTGCCTCTTAAAGGCACCAACCAGGTCAATAAGGTAGCTGCCAGAAAGACTTGATTAGATCTCCTCTTTCAAGGATATCATCACTGATCATTCTACTAGTAGCATTTCAATCACAGGAACTCTGTTTTTCCATGAATATGTGTTCTCAGGGCTGGCAGTTATTTCTCATATTTTCTAGGGTATATGATAAGGATTGAAAAGTCTTCCCTCAGGCTCCAACTCAAGTGAAGCTGATGTATGACTTATGAATCACTACAAAGCAAACCAACACAAAAATCCATCAAGATCACTTGCATGGAGCTCATATATCACAATTGACTCCTATTAACTGGAAGGTTCCAGGAACTTTTCCCTAGATCCATGAAGATTCTAGGAACTATTACTGATGTACATGCACATGATAGTTGATATTTGTTGTTGTTGGAGAAATCACTTCTAAATTATTAAGGAGAGAATCAACCTGAACACAGAAGCAGGACATGCAACAAACGCATATTGCATTTGAAAAAAACATCAGACAACTTCGAGACTATGGCAATAAGTTTATCACAATGAAATTATTAGCTCATATATTTTTTACAAGCATAAGAAAGATCAGGAATTTACTTACAGATAGCAGATTGAATCACTTCTAGCACAATCAAGACAGAACGCATGCTCACAGGGGCTCTGCATAACATAAATTTGTTAGCATTCATAAACAAATTATATCAAAACAATAGACCACCTCAAGCAGCATGTGTCATACATCTCAAATCATAAAGGACACTGATAATGTAAGTCTAGTACAAGAATGCATTTCAGATTTTTGAAAAGCTTTATCATGACACAAGTAGTCAGACATAAGATGATTTGCTTCCCATGTCTGGGATCTCACATAAGCTTTTGGCAGGGCTCATCATTCAGCTGAAGAGAGAGATGGTTTATGATAGGGAGGGTGACAAAACAATTTCCTCCACACCCCCCCAACACCAAAGTTGCAAATAAACTTCAACTATGACATTTCATTTTCATTGGTTACCCATTCTTTCTATTCTAATGAAGTGCAAATTAATGACAAAGGTTAGGACCTACCAGGCGTCCATATATGGCAATTGGGAAATCACATCGAACACAAAAATGGACTCGTTCACCGAGCTGGCGTCTGGACCTGCGACCCACAGTCTTGACAACAGTAGCAACAGTAGCAGCTCCAATGCCCTTTGCTACAGGGAGATCAGCAAGGACAAGGTGGTCAGGGCATGCAACAGTAACACTATCCACTGGCAAGGGCTTCACCACACCTCCGCCGCTTTCCGAGGAAGGCTTGTTCAGCCGAATTAACATAGTTCACCTCTAACTATTCCTCCTTCGCTCTTCTACCAAACTGATAAACTTTCTTTCATTAGTCAATCTATAAAAATCTACCATCAAGCACAATAACAAACATTATACATCAATTAGATTACAACTACTAATTACGATTTACCACAAATTCAAACAGCCGAACTTTAACATCGATTCATCAATTCAAAATACAAAATTGAATATCTCATTATAGTTTCAGCAATGAAAATTTTGTTACACCCTAGTTTTGGATTAAAACTCAATTCCAAAAGCAAAGTCAGCCCAGAAATTAATCGGGATTAATTTTGAAATTGATACTCGAAAACAAAATATATTGTATAAATAAGCAGAGTGGAGAAGGACCAAAGAAAAGCTTACAGGCGGGGCTGTGAGGCAGTAACGACGGCTTCGTGGACACTGTTGACCGAAAACCGCCACCGGAAGATCCCAGCACAGAGTTGAAAACGACACGTTACGGGTGCCGGCGACTTAAAAGCGTTTATTTACGGCCGACCGCTTTAAAATCTTTATCCCAAACGGCGTCTTAGTGCTCTGCCTTCGCGCGTATAAGGTGAGATCACTTTTCTTTTTAATCACATTTATTTATGAGAAATTATATATATTTACGTACATAACTCATATCTTAATTAGGAAAGGGAACTTTTATACTAATTACGAATATAAATTTATAGTCACATCCAGTAATTTAATAACACAAATTAAAAAAATAATAAAATCACTTCGATTTGAAAAAAAAAAAGGTAACTTGGAATATTTTCTTTTCCTCAAAATTGAAGGAATCAGGCAATTGATCAAACTATTTTTTAATTAATGCTCATTCAATTGAAATAAAATTTTATACAGGTATAAAATTGATATAAAATAATTAATGTTATTTTAATTTTTAAAAATCATTTTTTAAATAAAAAAATTAAAAATTATTAAATTTAACAGAATGGATAAATAATATTAAATATATGTCACAAAATTGAAAAAATGTTCAAATTTGCACATTTTAACTAATTCTTTTTCATCTTGCCTTTAAGAGAACGTTTTATATGTTGTGTATAGTTTATCCTCATTATACTTTATTTAATTTTATAAATTTTCTTTAGTCTAGATATCAATCATTACACATGAACATGTTCATAATTCTCCTTTATATTTATAACGATGATTAGATTCACATATTAATTCTTTATAAAAATCTCAATTCAATAATATTTGCATTTTTTAATTTCAATCTTAAAATATATTTTTCAAAATTTTAATATTAGGTTTAAATGTTAATCATTGAGAAACTAAAAATTATTCCACTCCACGACTCATCAAATAAACTTTCTTAAAAACAAAAACATGATGACAAAAATAACTTAGAAGTGAAATTAAAAATTACGATTTCTTTTTTTTTTTTGTCATTTTGATATTAGGTTAAAAAAGCTTTAAATATCTAATTTTTGCTGAGTTATATAGATTGTACTAACCTTAACTCTTAAAGTACTTCAATTTGAAATTTTTATAAGAATTGAATCCTAATTTGAACACATGGTGTAAAAAAATAAATAAAGTACATAATTATGGAGTTACCCACCGACACAAAAATTAAATTAATCAAACCTTAAACGGGACCGTTTTTATTTGTCCCCTCCCCATTTAACGTCATACGATGTGAAAATTCCTATTAGGATTTCTAATTAAATCAACCAAGTTGATTGTAGTATTTGCAATTATGACAGTTTTATCTCATCTTGATTTTTTATAGTATTTTTATTGATTTAAAATTATTAATAAAGTTTTAATATATTATATTTAGAAACAAAAAACGAGCAGTCTATTTTTCGGAATAGATTAAAAATTAAGAGTAGAGTAAAATTAAAACATCAATCCCAATATAAATTGTAACCCAACAGCATTCTTCTTGTGATTGATGGCTTATTTTGCTTTTTCCGATGTAATTTGATGGTTTTTTGGGGAATCCATACCTAATTTCATTTTCATTATCTAAATAAATTATACAAAATCAAAATTAATTCAATTTTAAATGTTTGCAATGTTAAAATATAATTTTGTAAATTGAAATATAACTAAAACAAATTTCATTAAAATCGTTAAATTTGCAAATGTTCTTAAAAAATTTATAATTAAAAAAAAAATCTATTTTCTCATTTTCTATTTTCTTCTTATTTAATTTTTTTTCCTCTCTATTTCTTTCTAAAGATATTTTAGGCCTTCTAGCTACCATCTTTACTGTATGAAGTGTTTTCACTTGTGATGATTACCTAGTGGGCTAGCTTCAAACACTTTATTATGGGCCTTATATATTACAAACTATAATCCAGCAGCTCTCAGTGGTATAGGGAATGTTTAGACATGCTGACGGTAAAATATAATTCATTTGCATGTTACTATTATCAAACACTTTGTAATCAAATAAGAAAGAAAGGAAAATCAAAGAACTAGAACACAAAGGAGCAATTTAACAAGTAATAATATTATAAAAAAATATATTTCAAATAGAGATTATTTTAAAGTTTTTCTGAGTACCTAAAATTTTCATTGTAGGAACTCTGTATCTAATTATTATTCTCAAGACTAACTCCCACAATCTCCATGTAAAATCCTTACACTGTAGGCTTTGATTGTCATGCATAACTTAAGATGATTCTATACTTCTGACAAATTTCTTGGCCTGTCATGGGAAACAGGAAATTTTAGATTAGAGAGAAAAAAAAAAAAAAGCAAGAAATTTAAACAAGGATATACAATTAAATGGCTAGACATTTTTACCAAATATAATTAAATAAATAACAAAATACCTAGACACAGGCACACGGTTGTAATATAAATTGCACTGTTTAATTTATTCCTAGACTCAATCGTCTTTCTTAGTACTTAGACACAGTTATTAATCTCATACAATCTTAATACTCCAACCAAGGCCCAGGGACCAAAAGGTAGTAAGTTTAATTTTCACTTGTGTGGGTATTCATTTAGGAGTTGAGGTATTTCATTAGTTTACTTCGCATAGCAAATGTCCAGTTGTATCAAGATGAATCTGATGTCTATAATCTGCCTGCTCTTAATAAAAACAAAAAAAAACAAGCTGTTTGGCTATTAAGAAAACTAAATAATTAAAAAGAATAATGAAATTATTATATCAAGAAAGACATTTTGTGAAGATACCTGCTCTAAGGTTAGAAACATGATCACGTTCCAGGATCCTAGCCGCCCAAAGTTTGGGATGAATCCCTTATAGAAAGCAAGAGGCCCCTGCCAACGACATCGAATTTTCTTTTTAGATTTCAACATTAACAATAGAGGTTAACAAAAGCATCACTTTTCCACTCAACAATATAACTGATAAAGGTGTTTTATAATGAAAATAAGCAGACTAATTCTCCTCTAAATTACAAGAATATGAACATAATCATCATCACATCTTCTAGAAATGAATGTTGGAAGAGACTCTGAATGAGTAGGAAATAATACGCCTGCTCACTTCCATGTCCATGTAAAACTATACCATCCTTAAAGGTAATAACAGATGAAACGCCATTATAAAGGAAAAGATATTGAAAAGAGAATTGCCACATAGAGTTATGCTATAGATAACAACTAAAGTAAGTAATAAACTTGAAAAGCATTTCAGAAACAAAAGCATAATTTTCCATTTTTAAGAGGAGACACATTAAGTTGAATGACAGTCTTACATCATTCTTCAGGGTCTTAATGAAGCAATCAAAAGTGCTCTTGTAAGCAGAATCCCCCATCATTCTTGACTTAACCTGGCAAAGAGCAAAGTTGAAGCTGTTAAATTAGTACAATGAATAATTTACCTTTAGACCTGGCAAGACTAAAATAAAGTATTTCTATGTTATTTGGCTTTGATAATATCATAATATCAGTGGGTTTTGGGTTCATTAACAAAATTATATGAGTTTTTTGAAGGTTGTGACAACAGTCTGGTTGCATCATGTTTTGGATGGAAAACCTGTAGTCTAATTAGTTTTACTTATTAGCAAGTCTGCTATTTGGGTTAGTGAAGAGTAAGTTTGCTTGTAAGATTAGTAAAGCTAAATATGGCTTAGCATGTTAAAAAGCAAGTTAAAGGCTTATGTTTGAGGCTAACAAAAAACCATTCTTTTCTACTTAGAATTAAGTAATCTCACTTGTATTTAAGTGTCAAAGAAATCAATGAAATGTGTGCTTTTGAAGGTTCATTTTCGCAGATCCAGATTTTTAAGTTTGCTGTGTGGTTAATACTCTACTCTGCCATTCTTCAACAACTTTTCACCTAATTTAAACAAGCAAGATTGTCACATCCTCACATCTTCAACATCATTTATTATCCTTGACTAAATGCCCACAAACAAATTACACAAACATGGGCACCACTGAGAATACCATATACTAATTTCCAAAAAGCAGAAATGCAAGAGTGGACAGCATACCACATCAACTGGGGAGCCAATACAAACAGCGACGAAACCTGCCCCAAGACCGGAAAGAAGATGAGTGACAACATTATCTGTGAACCCAGGAATTTTCAGAATTGTCTGCAGTAAGACAATTGAATTGGAATTAGTAAAGACATTAGCATGTAATGAACGAGGAAAGACATTCGATTATTCACCTGCTTCACTTGATCGTAGCTGGCAAGTTCAGCAGCATTTATAATAGCATTCCGTGCTATATTTGGTCCAAGTCCAGTCCAAAGTGCACCAACTCCTTCCTAATTGTTAGAAACCAAGGAGAAAAAGTATGGTAGAGTTATTAACTACGGAGATGAAGTGCCCAGCCCACTTCCCCCCAACTTTCTTTATACTGGACAGATACACTACCTGCCTCACAATCGTAGAATAAGCATTCAGTGCTCCAGAATAGCGCCTTGGTACACCAGGTGGTAATTTCCCTTCAGCCTGAAGCCTAACTTTCACAAGATCAGTTGGATTTGCCACAGTAATTCCAAGAGCACCTGTTTGATTAGACAGTACACTTCACAACTCAAATGGCAAAGAGATTGGTGTAAGAGTAAATTTTGTCCCTTATCTAGGTAAACAAGATGCTAATGCCGAATACCATATTAAAATAGAATGGTAAGGAAATAATTTGACAAAGTCTATATTAACTTACTTAAATAAAATGTGGTACGTAAAGTTTTGGCTGTTAAGCTCACCAGTAGTAAGTGCAGCGAGAATTTTCTTGGTTAACGGAACATCTCCAACAAAGTCACTGCCCACATAGAAGGTCTTAACCTGTCAAACACGTATATTTACTCATACATATAAGAAAGTCAGCAGAACAGAACATAAAAATAGTTCAATAGGTCAAGTGAGGAGAAGATTTGAGACTCACAGGTTCATATAACCCAATTCTTAAGCCTCCAAACATGCATTGCCGGTGAAGCCCCGGTACAATGCCTTTCCAGAGTGCTGCTAGACCTTCTTCCCTAGCAATGGTAGCAACTGTGCCCAACATACCCCTATATTTTGGTAAGGCTACTCCCTCACCAGCAACAGCTTTCTTTTGGAGTTGCAGCCTGACTTTTGCTGTGTCTAGGGGAATTGTGCATATCTGCAGTAGGTTCAAGCCGATGGAAAAAATAGCACTTCAACTAGAGTCCTTTTACTTAAAGAGTAAGTACGTAGTAAAGTTGTTAATTCGTTAAGTAAATTGGTAAGGGTAGTAAGATTAGTATTGTTAGGAGAAAAAAGCCTACAAACACTGGAACTATCTTACGCGAGAGGATTCTTTCATCGAACAAACCAGAAGCCTTTGTTGTATGGATTTCCACAAGTTTTCATGTCACTTTAGAAAATCATGATAAATTTAGATCACACTTATTAGTTCTAAAGCCATTGGTTAGTTTTGGATTTTATAACTGAGAAAATTCCACCAATTTAACAACAAATAACTAGATATTAATTTGACAATATCATTACCCCATCACAGTAACAAGTAAATAACTTCTGGAGGTAGCGTAATTCAAGGCACAATCTGGAAAGCATACACCCAGTATTTAATGAAATTGAATGCTGAAATGCGTCTATATGATGGTTGATAATAATTAATGTTCATGGTAAGTTTACTTTTAGAATTTTGTAACAAACATGATACTTGTTTAGACAACAAACCAAAAACTTCCAAATTTTTTTTCTGAAAAACAAAAATTACTTCTTGTTATAATTTTTTATTTCACGAGATTAAACTTAAATTTATGCATTTACTAAATAGAAACTACTTTCTTCTAATTGCATTTACTAGTTGCAAAATTAGTAAATTCTCTTGTCCTAAATATAACATAAACTAAGTGGAGGGCATATTTGCTTTGGATCTAATAAAAAAGAGCAAATTCTCTCTAATGGTACAGCACATTCACAGAAAACAGCTCATCTCATTAACAATTTACTGCTCAATTACCGGGAAAAGTCAATTCAAATTCAATTCCACAGTAAGTTTATGCAATCAAATTATAAAGAAATAATAAAAACGACAACAGGTAATAAGGGACAATGCTATAGCTATCAGTGCATTGGTCGCCATCCATCGATCATCAGAATTAAAGAAGTTCTTATTACTTGAAATCACAAGATTCCAGAAAATTGAAAATGAAAGAGAGAGAGAGAGAGAGAGAGAGAGACGACGTTACTGTCTAGATCTAAATCATAAATGTAGCTCAAAGTAGTCAAATTGAATTCGAATCAACTACTAAAATTCCACCAGATGAATTTTAGCCCAAAAAAAAAGGTTGTAAAGCAGTATTTCAGTTGATACCTCGGCGAAACAAGCAGCAAAAGCGCTACTAGCGAAAGTTCCGGCGAAAGAGATATCGGATTTACCCTTGTTGTCGGCCACCATAGCTAAGCAGAAAAACCGACGTGCTGATAATCGAGGGAGTGTGTTGAACAAATGAAAGGGTTAATTATACAAGTGATTGGTTAGAGAAAAGACGGAAAAGAGAAAGGAAAGGAAATCGAATCTTGGGAAAAGTGAGGAATGGCCACTGGGCAGAGCGCAGGTTGCGCAATTGGGTACTTTTTGAAGCAGTTGTTGTTGTTGTGTTTCTTTCTGCTCTTCATCGTCATCCCTCATTTATTCCTAGCTTGTCAGTCTCTGCCATTGCTAGTCCAATATGGAAAACTGCCCTTTGTTTGTTTGTTTGTTTTTTTGAGAAAAGCTTTTCTTGTTTTTATTTTTCAGTAAATAAATTTTATTCTTACTGGGAAAAATTATTCGCACATAGAAAATGAAAATCACAGCCATACTTCCAACAAAAAGAAGTGAATCTCTCCTTACAAATTTAAATTGATAATATGGTCAGGAGTTGTTAAAATCATAAACTTTATTCACATGTCAATACCTTGTTAGAAATAGTATTTTTTATTTTTAAAATTATAGAAAAAATATGAAGAAAATGAATATTAATGATATTTTTTATTTAAATATAAATACAATTGATCTTATAAAATATATCATAATATTTTGTCACATTAATAACCTTAATACTTTAATATTTTATTGTATAAGCTTCCATATTTGAGCTTTTATTTATTTATATAAATAGATTACAATACTCTTAAATTAAAATTAAATTAATCGTATTATGATAATAATTTAGTTTTTAGTATCATTAATATATAAAAAATACAACACTAGACATGAATCTTGTTCAACAATAGTTTATTTTTAAGTGAATGTGCTATCCGATAATATAATAAAATCTCATCTTTACAAATCAACAAAAAAAATGGCGAACAAAATATAAATATATCAATTATTAGATAAAAATTTTTGAGTTTAATTTCTATACCTTCAAATGCTTTGTATGTTATTTATTAAAAAGATTAATATCTATCTATATATTATATATATATATATATATATATATAATCTTAAAATAAAAAAAATTTACAAAGCTGACATGGAATTTCCAAATTTGACTTTTTATATTTTTTTTATAAATTTTTAATATTTTTATTTCTACATTTATATATATCTATATCTAAAATTTTAAATTTTAAATTATAAATTATTAAATTTAAAACTTTAAAAAATTTTGAATTTAAAACTTTAAAAACTTTTGAATTTTTGAATTTAAAACCTTAAAAATTTTTGAACTTTTTTTCTTATCAATATCCTATATATATCTCTTCCACTGATTATTTTTACAATAATTTTCTTTTTATTTTTTATCTTTTCTTTCAATTATTTTGTTTCAATTTTATAGGTTTTATTTTTTCCATATATATGTTAATATTGTTTTTCAGATTTTGATCAGCAAAAAGATGATAAGCATAACTTCAATCCATATAGACTATAAATTTTTTTTCTCTCAAACTACAGTAATGTTAGTTTAATTATTTGGTATTTTTTTCATAATTTGTTAATTTTATAAAATGATCTGTATATAGAAAAAAATGTATGCAGAAAAAAGCAGATACAAAGCAAAAAAATGACTGATACTAATTAAACCTCATTATTTTGATAATTTATTTTTTATCTTAATATAATTAGTTTTATGATATTCAGTATATATGTATGAATTTTTTTAAATTTGTTTGTGTAGCTTTATGCTTATGAATGAAATGTCAGTTTTTATTTATTTATTTATTTATTTATTATTATTATGCTCTTTTATTTATTTATTTTATCTGTTTTCCTTCTTAGATAGGAGGTTAAAAGAAATCTAAACATTAAATTTAATGAATAGATTTAAAATAATAAAAAGAGCTAATAAGATAATATATGCTAAATTAAAAAAAATTTAATAAATTAAAAAGATGAAATACTTGATATTCTTATCGTTTAAATTTTAATTTTATTATCTAAATATTAGAAAATTATATATAATGATCATATTTTTAAATTAATATTTATTTATGATAATTATTTATATGTATATTTAATTTTAAAATTTTTATTAGATCATTTAAGATATTTTTTTAAAATTTAAAAATTAGTGCTTACTTAAAATAATTATTTATATTCATATTTAATTTTTTTCTTAAGTTTTAGATTTAACTATTTAATTTTTTTCCATCTATTTATAATAATTTTATATTTTTATTATTATATTTATGTTTATGTTTATTTACAAAAATTATATATATATATATATAATTTTTAATATAATGTACGATAATAAAGTAATAAAATAATCTGTGCTAGCATGAATTTTTACTTAATTAATAACTACTTTCAAATATCAAATATTATATTTTATCAATTTTTAAAATAAAAATATTATTTTCGAAACAAATTATTTTTCGAAGGCCTAAAGTGCAGTAATGAATTTGAAACAAGTCGCGGGCCGCCGCGTAGAAAATAGAAAGTACCAGGATTCAAGAGGATTGTGCGTCTAAAGTCTGACGTGGATGTTCAAAATAAAAACATGGTTTAGCTAAATGGATAAAGATGAAAATGAAATTGTTCAAATTCCAACTGGTGCAAATATGCAATGCCTCCTGATCCAAAACGTGCTCAGATTTCCTAAAACTGCAGAAGTCATGAATGAGTACAAATGTTGGTTATTTTAAGAAAAAAAAAAAAAAAAGTGAATTAAGCATGTAAACTACTCTACGTGCTGAAATCTCAAACCATAAAACTTTAGTTCTGAAAAAAATTATATTATTTATATTTTATAATATTTATCACATATGAAAAAATAAATTATTTAAAATATTTATCACATTTATGATTTTAATAAATAATTAATATTTTTTTCCATATTTACCGTTTGTATATGATTAATAATTACTATTTTAATTTAATAATTTTTTTAAAAAATTAATATTGAATGAAGGATAATATAGTCAATTTATTATAATTTAAATAAATTTAATGATGTTCTTAGAAAATATAATATTCTAAATGTGATTAATATTACGGAGTAGAGGCGGTAATATTTTAAATTGCTTTATTTTTGTCTTATATAAATGCTCTTTGAGGGTGGCGAAGACAATTTCCGTTTGGCACAAAGACCGTCCAATGTCCATAAAGGCATATATCGTATAAGAATAAAATGTCCACAGGAACCACTTGTCCGGAGTCATTGCTTTGTCGATGGTGGGGGCTGCATATGTTGAGTTATCAACTTATAAATATGGATAAAATATACATTTTGATTCCTAAATTATGTTTTAATTAATATTTTCTTTCTTTTATTTCAAAAATTATTATGATGTTTTTAATTTATTTTGTCTAAAAAATCAGTATTTTCCTTTAGAGAGTGAACATATTTTATATTTTACTTAAAAAATATTAAGGATTTCGTATGGATTGAATGATAAATACACGAAAAATATATAATAATTAATTAATTAATTAATTAATTAATCAATCAGTACTAATCGGTGAGCATAATATATATGATCAATTGGAAACACTATTTCCCCTTATTTTTTATTCTCTTGCCTTATGTTATATTTTTTGTTTTATTATTTCGTCTCCCTCTTATAAATTAATTTTTATTTTTATGCACCATTCCAATAAAAATTCAAGTTATTAAAACATAAAAAAATTAAAATTCCAATTTTATTTATTTTTATAATGTAAATAATTTTTGGTTACCAATCTGATTTCTTTAGAGAGCTAACTAATAATATATTACTGTTATAAAATTTTATTATTATTATATATAATAATTTAAAAGAAATAAACAAAGTTTTTTATAAAATAAAATCTTAATTAATTAATTAATTAATATAATATAATATTTTGCAACCGCGTAGCGTGGCGTACCCTCCAGCTGTGAACAATATAAATAAACAAACGTCCTTGTAAATATTGCAACCCAACAAATTAACAAGTCATCGATATTTACAATTTCAAGCTAGCTAGTTAGGTTTATAGTTCTTGGAAACGTCTTGACAAGACAACTGCCTGTAATTATTTAAAACTAAACCATGTAATTAACTTCTATAATGACTCATTAATCTATATATTAACTTCGCAGTTAGTTTCTAATCAACGATGGGAATGGAGGGGAGAAACAATATTACAGGAGGAGTTGTTATGGGTGAGGTATATCATCCTCCTCCACACCCATATGCTGTGCATCAAGGATTTGCTATGAATAATAGTAATAATCCTTCTGCTCCCCTTGAACCACCGCCGCCGCCTCCACCACCATCTCAAGGTTTTGACACGAATAACAATGGTTATGTCCCACCTCCACCACCACCTCAAGGTTTTGCTACCAATAATAACAATACTTGTGCTCCACCTCCACCAGCTCTCTCTGTAGCCAACACCAATGTATATGTTAACACAGGAGAACCTGTCACAGGTACCTATATATAAATTTTAAAACAGATGGTTTTTTCTTAATGCATTTTACTAAATTCGTTTTTCCTTTTTAGTTAAAAGATAAATTATTCATGCTTCGGCTAAAAAGTTTACAACTGACGAAAAATCTCCACTTATGGTCTAACCCCCAAGAATCGAATTCTAGTTAATAAAATGGATCGAAAGCCAAATTCATTTACTTAATACGAAGAGTACATTGAAAATTTGTAAAGATTTTGAATTTATGAATTGAATACATTTTATGATTGTTTTATTTATTTAATTACATTAAATATTTATTTTCTAACCTTCAAAATGTGAGATGAAATGACATGGATTCTTTCTTCCTTAACTTAAGGTTTCGAGTTCGAACTCTAGATATAAAATTTCTCTAAACACCTGGAAGTGAACACTTAGGCTTTTTGTGGGTTTTCCCCACACGAATTTGGATTAGAAAAAATATTTATTTTTTGAGATGTATCTCTTCAATTAATTTATTCATATATAACTTTAAATTAATTATTTTGTTACTGTTATTTTTTATAAAATATATAATAAATAAAATATTTTGGGATAAAATTCAATATTTATATAATTTTTTATTTTCTAATCAGCAATTAATATAAAAAAATTTTTAATTACTTTCTCTTTTGTAGAATTAAGATGAAAAGGAAAGACTAGAAAAAAATTTAAATTTATTTTTTTGGGTGAATTTAAAATTGATTATTGATAAAGCATGTAAAGTTTTGAATAGTTTTATACAATGTATCCTTTGTTTGTAATTAATTAATTTTTTTTTTTCATTTAGTATGTGTAAAATAGGATAATAATTACAACAAGAAGAATATATAAGCAACTCCTTGTTTTCAGGTTATGCTGTTGCTGTTGTTGAACCAGGTCTTCCATGTTGTGGCATTGGTGTTGGTTGGACCTTGTAAGTTACCACATTTATAATTCTTCAAACAAGCAACAAAATTTTCTTTTTATCTTAATTTTACTGATAGTAAAAGAAAATAAATTTTCTAAAACTAATAAAATCATATATTCGATAAGCGGCGATGATAACCGTAATCAAATACATATTTTCTTACGGCTTATAAAATATAATTTAAAATTCATTTTTATCAAATTTTACATTTTATTATTTATGGTATATATATTGACATGAGTTTTATTATTTTTGGTTTGTTCTGTTTTTGAAGGTTTATACTAGGGTGGTTTCTTTGTGGCATCCCTTGGTACGTTGGGACAATTATTATATTTTGTTCGAAGGTGGATCGCCGTGAGAGAGCAGGATATATTGCGTGCGTCAGTTTTGTGAGTCCTCCTCCTTCTTCTTCTTCTTCTTCTTCTTCTTCTTCTTCTTGCCCCCTCAGTGCTTTTGATTTGCAGAAAAAGTTTTACCAGAATCAATTATTTTTCAAAACTTACAACCATTACAAACCAATAGTCTATGAATTTACCGAACATTTTTGTTTGATTTTGTAAAATATGACAAATTATTAAATTAAGCTCACAATAATTAATTATTTGGCTGCCAATTCTTAACGTTGTTGTTGTTGTTGCCCTCTGTGCAGGCCCTTATAATTACGGTTGTAGCAATCGCCATGAGATCGACAAAGAAATGATCATCTGTTATCTCCTATATGTATTTACGGATGCAAATAATATTTACCTAATGCTCGATGATTATCCTTGTAGCCTTTTAAATTCATGAATTTCTGTATTTTTAAATTTAATTTTTGGCATGGGGCATAATTCAAAAAGTTACAGGGAGAATCCGTTAAAGTTTATAGTCAATTTTATGTATTAAATTAATGATTAATAAAATGTGTAACAAAGGAGACAAATGTAATTTACGTATAATTATTATGAGAAATACATATTAGAGGAAAGAAATTTAAGCAGGAAAAAAAAAATATTGAAGAAAAATATAAAAGAATTTTCCTCTTGATGTTTATATGTGTAAAAGGGAAATGAGGGGAAGTGATTTTAAAAATAGTGAAACTATAAATTTAAATTTTATTTTTTATTGATGAAAATACAATAAATGGTGCTAAAACGGTTATTTTAATTATTTTCCACCAATTTTTATTCTAAATTAAAGAGAAAATGACATTTGTTCCTGCGGGCTGCATCAAAAGCAAAGCCCATGGCAATAAGTTTTTTGCTTCTCCATTGCTAAGTAGACCTCAAGGTTCCGGAAATCAACATGCGCATGTTTGTACTGAAATTTAAGCTAAAGGTTTAGTTGGTTTTAATTTATTTCAAACCATCACTTTAAATTTGACTCGATTATTGAAATCAAATCAAACCAAATCGATTTATAAACCATCAAAGTCAACATTGTAATATACCTTTTAGCTTAAGCACTTATTTTATATGCTAATTCTTGTATCTCGAGGGAAATACTTTATACTCCCTTTGGTATGAATTAATTTTAAGTATGAAATTTATTTGTGAATGAATTATTTATATTTAATATGATTAATTAAAAATATATAATTCAATTGAATTCCACGCGAGTAACATAACTATGTATGGAATGAATTCATAATTAAAAATTCATTTTATTTTGCTTCTTAAAATATCCTTAAAATAGTAATTCTATAAAAATAAATAATAAATACCAATTATATTTATGTTATGCTACATAATTTTTTGTATTTATTAAAATGAATATATAAAATGAAAATAAAATTATATTTATATTTAACTAGAATCTTTCTGAAATACCCCGAAATTTTTATTTCAAAACTATTTCCATTTAAATTTAATCGTTAAATTTTTTTTAGCCAATAATATTACGCCATGTAATATTTATTGGGATAGAAAAATTATTTTTGGTTCGCTCTAAATTTTTCGATTAAAAGATCGGACCAATTATTTTACCGAATTAGACCTGAATCGGATATTTTCGAAAAACACTGTGCATCACTATTTTTTTCTTCCCGGCAACTTACCTTGGACTGTTTGTTTTATATAATTATTAAAATTACTATTTTCGTTTTTATATAATAATTTAAAAAAAAATTAATTAAAAAAAAAAAGAAAAAGAGAAAAAAAATTTTTATAAGCGTCGTTTTTCTTCTTCGCTGCCGACACCTCCAGCAGCTCTCTCTGCACTGTCACCACTCTTCTCCTCCAGCAGCCACCATCTTCATCAGCCTCCTCCTTCTTCTTCTTCTTCTTCTTCTTCTTCTTCTTCTTCTTCTTCCTTTCTTTCTTTCTTTCTCCCTGTCTCTGTCTCAGTCACCTTCTCTGCAACTTCCAGCACCACCACTATGAGCTGAAGCAGAAGCGGCAGCAGCAGCGAACTCCAACTCCTTCCTCGCGTCGCGCCGCCACCAGCAACATCACAGACCGTCGGACGACGTCTTCTGCAGCAGCAGCAGCCGCCTCCTCCCTCTCGCGAGGTACTGCAGTGCAGACAGCAGCTCCAGCTGTCCTCTCCGGCGATCGCAGCGAGCTCCAGCACCGCCTCCTCCTCCCCAGCACTGCCAGAACGCTGCCATAGCAGCTCCAGCTCCCTCTGCAGAAGCTGCAGCAGCTGCAGCAGCCACACCAGCAGCCTCCAGCTGCAGCAACTGCAGCACAACAACATCTCCTCCCTTTCACGCGACAGCAGCGCGATCCAGCAGCTCCTCCGCGCGATTCCGGCCAACACAGTCTCCTTGAGTCAGAAAAATCGATATTTTCGGTATAATTCAAGAATTTATTTGATTAAATTTTTAGTTGATTAATTTATTGATTTTAAAATATTTTTGAATAATTTTATTATTTAATGGATTAATTATTTTGGTTGGTAAATTAATTTGCGGATTATATATTGTTTGGAGAAATTTTAATATTTGAGGAATAATTGTAGTTGATTAGTTAATTTTTGATAAATTATTAGGTAGTTAATTGATTATTTGATTATAGGTTGAAATTATAAATTTTAATTAAAATTATGGAGGATAAATTGATTTTTAGGATATTAATTATTAACCTTGAAGGTTCATGAATTATTTATATTATTGGTGGATTTAATTATTTT
>CANUEP010046288.1:0-14952 GCA_947857235.1 Jatropha podagrica | reverse complement strand
GCACACCATGCTTTAACCATTGGGTAATTAATCTAGTAATTAGGTTAATTAAAAATTGGAGTCATTTAGGGTTTTCCTAGTTTACCCTTAAATAATTAAACCAGGTGGCAACTCTCACATTAAGTGCATTTCTATCCTTTTTATCATATGCATTTCATACGCATTATGCTATGCTTTTCCGGGGGGTAGGGGTTCACATGACCATAGCATGAATTGCATAGTAAACTCATGGATGATCTTTAAATATGATGTATCATATATACATATATATATATATATATATATGTTAAGTTCTTTATTATAGCAAACTTCTCTGTTTGTTAATTCTTATATGCAATGCATCAGAAAGTAAACTATGAACATTTATGATGATGTGTGACCATAGCATGAGATTGCATAGTAAACTCATGGATGATCTTTAACTATGATGTGTGTGTGTGTGTGTGTGTTAAGTTCTTTATTATAGCAAACTTCTCTATTTGTTAACTCTTATATGCAATGCATCAGAAAGTAAACTATGAACATGTATGATGATGTGTGACCATAGCATGAATTGCATAGTAAACTCATGGATGATCTTTAACTATGATGTATCATATATATATATATATATATATATATATATATGTTAAGTTCTTTATTATAGTAAACTTCTCTGTTTGTTAATTCTTATATGCTATGCATCAGAAAGTAAACTATGAACATGTATGATGATGTGTGACCATAGCATGAATTGCATAGTAAACTCATGGATGATGTTTAACTATGATGTATCGTGCTTATTAGAATGTATATGATATCTTGCATGAAATCAGGCTAAATGTGTTATATGATAATTATGCTATATGACAAATGAATTTGGGTCAGTAAATAAACACATGATAAAAGTAACTAAATATGATTACATGAATTTAATATGCTATGACTAAAGGAGTTGTTTTTTATGTGAAAATGTGTAAGTTTTTGTGCATAGAACTTCATGGAAATGTACCAATTGTGAAGTGGTTGTCAACATGAGACTATGAATGAGTAATATGAGAACTTAGCCAAAGGACTCATATAATGAGTGTTGGAAATTGTTGTGATATATTTTCTTATATTGAATACTAAGTTGTTTTGTATGTAAGGTTATGTGATGAGTTAATGATTGAAATAATGGATAGAGACCTCCATATGCATAGTGAATAAGTCTGCTTTCATGTCCTGGCCAGCTATAAGAGTATGATTACTTCCTTTGCATGAGTTTTGGGGAGTAACTTGAATATTTAAGAAAAATCATAAGGTTTTCTCTTAAATGTGAATGAGGGATAGAGTGTTTGAGCATCTTAAAGCTTTGCCTGCATAATTGTTATGACTCCTTGTATACGTAGATGAGTTTCAACCTAATCAATCGATACTCTTCCATAGTACAACGGTAATCAGCAAGTGTGGTTCAAAGTGGATAAAGAAGGTTGAAAAAAAAAGTGAGTTATGATTGAAAGTTTTAGAATAAGAAGTATTATGTATATATGAGTAGAGCATTTATGTCTTAGTTTGATTTAATGAATTTTCTATATATCAAGTTTGCGAGATAACTTTAGATTATGAGGCTAGCTTTTGTTGGCCAATTATATCCCTATGTGAATAACTTGTTAGTGGGTATATGTTTATATGGAACAATATCTGGACTTGATTCTACTTGTGATAATGAATAAATGAGTAATTGTAAGCAAGAAAATCTTATATCTAGCTCTAGTGTGAGGGTTCCAACAGGGATGAGTGGTCCCGATAGTAAGACCAGAGAGGCAGTAAAATCGTTGGTCAGCTTACCATTACAGAAGTAGCACTCGAGCTAAGTATTGCTAAGAAACCATGAGTATCCTCAATAGAAATTTCTCCTTCTCTTCTAACTCCTCTACCTCTAGTAGGAACGGAAAGAAAATAGTGAATAGTGAAGAAATTATTATTGAAGACTTTGAAAAAAGAATTGATGATTGGAAAATACACAAAGTGCAAAGAGAGATAATATATCGACATCAAGGGTTTAATATCTTCAAAACAGACTACACCATTAAAACTGAAGAAAAAGATATTCAAATCCTCAATCCTTTTTAAACCATAAAAATCCTCTCTAAAGAGTCTCTTAATAGGCATAAAGAAAAGAAGTATAAGTACATTCAATAGGTCTCGTCCAAGTAGGTATCAAAACCTTAACCAAAGAAGGCTTGAATACCTCCATCCTTTCTGTTTTGAGAGATGCAAGATTTTTTGATTTTGAAGATTCTCTTCTCAGTTTTATAGAGTCAAGTTAATGCAATGGTCCAATCTCTCTCGATTGCTATCCAAATCTTACAGTCTCTTTGAGGGATCAAAACATTCATGATTGTTTGGTTTTACAAATTAAAACTCATAACTACAAAATGCTTCCTGGTTTTATTCCCATTGCATTGATTTTCAGAATTTATTATAAAACCATGATGACAACATTCGCATCTAATGCTTTAGTTCACTGCAAAAAAGGAGAAACCTTACTCTTACAGATAGATTTCTCAAAAGCAAACACTGTGATCCCAAGATCCATCAAATGGAAAGATATTGATCTCCCAAAAGAATGGACCTTAGAAGGAATCATCGAGCCCACCTTCGAACCAATTCCAAGCCCAAACACCAATCTCAAACAAATTACCCAGTATCCTGACGGAAAGATAAGTTTATCTTTTGATAGAAGGTCTACAAGCTCAGATGAAACTGATAATACTGACAGGGCCTCAAAATTACCTTTAGTCATTTACGCCCCGTACCATGGTCCACAACCATCCAGACACTCAGTCTCAGCTCCTCCAGTATTCTACCCCACATATCTACCTCCACAATCACATGAACACTCCTTTTCAGAGATTCCCAAAGCCAACCATTAGACATAACTGAAAGGCCCGAAACCAACCTCCAAACGGTGAACTACCAAAATATCATTCATAGACTAGTCTATACCATTCCAGTAGAAAGACCTCAATCTTCTCCTCCTTCTCCTACCTTTTCTGCAGTAGCTAATAATATCGATGCTGAACTCAATGTTTTAATGAAAGACTTTGAGATTGATAAAAGATATTTGCATAATAATTTTTATTCATCTCAAAATGCATAAAAAAGAGTTTGGTTTTTAAAAAATTTCTTCGAACAAAGGCATCAAATCCAAGAAAAATATTATGATTTCATGAGGTAGAATCTTGTCAACATATTATTTTTCGAATGGTTTGAAACTTATGCATCTGAGAACAATATTAAATACCCTTTCAAATCCATTCAAGTCAATTCCACCCCTAGGACAACCACTTGGGTCACTTCAGATGGTCAAATAGAATCTATTCATCCCCCTCTCAGGAAAATAGAATTTCATGTTCCCCATTACAAAGATCCCATTATTGCTGCAACTTTCAAAAATGGAGATTCTACTACATCCAAGGAAGTCCAAAATCTTTTTGAATAAAATAATTTCACAAATAATCATTTGCATATTATTGGAGAGCAGCTTAATAGAATAGAACAAAATCTTAGTTGTCCTACTGTCATATCTCAGAAAACCCCAACTCCTATCCTAAGGGAACAAAAAAAATCAAAGTCCTCTTTTCAGACCTCATGAGATGATGAATACCAGCAGAGTTCAGTTCCAAATTATGCCAACTTAGAATGAATTTACGGAAGCAATTAGAAGGAACCTACAAAATCTTCCCAACCTTGACACTCCTGTATCTCAAAGAGTAATTCTAGATGCTCCTTCTCCCCCAACTCCTCCTTGTCCAATTAAAACCTATCAATCTTAGGAAGCCAGCTCTAGTCAAATGAATACCATCAATGTCCTTGATCAGGTTTCTGATAATGAAGAAAATGCATTTAAAGAAGAACAACCTCCTGAAATCCACAAGCTTCATTGGAATTTTGCAAAAATCACCTCTCCAAATATCAAGTTAGAACAAAAACCCAATGTCCTTTCTCAGCATCATTATACTGCAACATCTGTCTATGAGTGGAACATAGATGGCATGTCTGAGGATAATATCATTAGGACTCTTCAGCAGATGACTATGGCAGCCAATGCTTACAAAACCCAAACCACAGTTTCTAATCAGGTTGTAGCTGACCTTCTTATTGTAGGCTTCACAGGTCAACTGAAAGGGTGGTGGGATCATGACCTCACTTCCAAAGAACGTTCTGACATTGTCAATGCTATCAAAGTTGATGAGGCTAGTCAACCAATTTTAGATTATCATTGTCAACCAATTCAAAATGTTGTGGCCACCCTCATTTTTTCTATTTCTTTACATCTTGTAGGAGATACTTCACATGTTAAGGACAAAAATGCTAAATTACTTTCAAATTTGAGATGCAAAAGACTGAGTGATTTTACTTGGTATAAAGATACTTTCCTTACTAGAGTCATGCTTAGGGAAGATTCTAACCAGCCATTTTGGAAAGAAAATTTCTTGCAGGTCTTCCCCCTCTCTTAGGAGAAAAAGTCAGAAACAGGATCAAAAGGGATTATGGTAAGCAAATCCCTTATGGTAAACTCACATATGGTCAGTTGATAAGTTACACTCAAAAGGAAGGTCTCAAAATTTGCCAAGATCTAAAATTACAAAAGCAGCTCAAAAGAGAATTGCACAAAACAAGAGCTGAACTTGGTTCATTTTGTCAACAGTTTGATATCTCCACAAACCTTCTCAAAAGATGTGTTCAAATTGCAAAAGTAGGGAAAAGGAGTTCAAAGATTATAGAAACTCAAAAAAGTATTACAGAAAAGCCAGACCATCTTCCTCCTCCTCCTTCCCTTCAAAAAATTCTCCAAATCAAAACCCTCACAAAAAATCTGATTTTAAGGATGTTACATGTTACAAATATGGGAAAAAGGGACACATAGCCAAATATTGTAGACTCTAAAAAAGGTTAAATGAGCTTCATCTTAAAGAAAATATCTTAGGAAAAATTCAATGCCTCTTGCTTGATTCCTCAGATTCAGAATCCTCTGAAGATGAAGGAGCCCTCCAAGTTGATGAGCTTGCTACCTTGTCCTCATCATCTTCTTCAGAATCTGAACTAGACTAAGGATCAGAAATTTATCTTTGATATCATCAACCATATACACAATCCTGAAATTCAAAGAGAGTACCTCCTTAAACTCCAACAATCTCTTGAGCAACCTCCTCCACCCACATCTTCTGCTAAATCTTGCCATTATGATCTCACTGAAATTTTGGCAAGAGGGAGTCAATCCAAATCAGGCGATCTTTCACTTTCAGCAGAATACATTGTTGGGTATCATCTATCTGGCTACCATGAAAAACTTTAAATGATAAATTTATTCTTTTTGAGAAAACTGGCAAAGTGACCGAACCAAACTTTTTTGTTTTTCTATCCATCCTGAAAAAGAAAAAGAAAAGGTTAGTAAACAAAAATGAAATAAAACTAAATGCGAATAGAATGGGCTTTCAAAATATCTAAATTTTGCAATTTTTCCTTTTCTACAAATGGAAAAATGAGCCCAGTATTACTGACAATGGAGGAAATGAAGGTATGATCAACTTAATAGGGAGTGATAATGTTAATAAATGGTATTCCTAAGATGGCACTATATGAAATGCCTTCAGCAATAAAAAATGTGATTCTTATGTGGACACCATTGTTGAGGACAGAGGCTTCAGATTTATGATTGAGTTTTAGAGCAGCGTTATGTGCAGTTCTAAAGCCATCACTTGTGATTTCGAGAAAGTTTTGTGGCACTATTCCTGCTTTAATGCAATTGACATCTACTCCAGTATCAAAGAGTGCAATAGTATTGATCTGAAAGTTATCTTAAAAACTCAATGTTATCTTGATCAAATATTTCTGCGAAGTTATTTGTTTCAAGATGCAAATGAAGTCTTCAGGAAGGATTTTAGGTTGCTATATATTGGGGAGTCGATCCCCTACACTTAGCCCACTGACCTATAGTGACACACATTTTCTGAATTTTCACCAAGATATAAAGCACATCATTATCATAACAAATATTCAGCAATTTAGTCAATACAATATATGAATGTAATCAGAGTCTGTAATTATATACTATTGTAGAACTGAAATATTATATTTATAAGGTAAATAATAACAATAATATAATAACAGTGAAATTTAGAAATGAATACTGATTATATTTAAATAATATAGAAAATATAATGTGTATGAAATGCGCGTATACAAATAATGATGTGTACAATTTATTATCACTTACAGTGATAATAGAATATTTCAATTCTACTTTATATTCTGATTTGGAGGAACAGTAAAAGAATTCGGTTAATCTAGAAAAATACATATAATAAAAGAATATATGATCAAACAATGAATCCTTTAATTGAGAGATTTAAAGAATTAATTTAATAAATTTATTTATTTATTTTTTATCTATCGATTTAAATTCTAATTCTTATTATAATTATAGTAGCATTTTCTCAAAAATATAGCTGCGATTTTATTTTCCAATAAAACTTAATTTCCTAAAATAATAACCAGATATACTAAAAAATTATTCCTTATAAAGTATGTTTACCGGTAATTAATTATCCAAATATTGAACCATCAAATAATAATTTATAATAAAACTTCAATTCGATAACTTATAATTCACCACCAATATAATTCACGCAATAAAACCTTAATTTAAGAATAATTAATGCTTACCACCAATAATTTATTTTCCTTAATTTATTTTCAGTTTCCAAATATCCTTCAATCATTTAATTTAATTTACCTTATTTAATTCTTAATAACCACAAAAATATATTTCTTTTAATCACTTAATTATTTAATTCTAATATACTCAAAAATATATTTATATTCCTAATTATAAATTAACACCAATAAACAACAATTTCTTAATAACATAATCCATTATTATTTATTTTCCAGTTTCAATATTTTAATTCAAATCGATATATATGAATAATTCCACCATTTAATTTACACAAATATTTAATCAATTTCACCAAAATTTATTCTATATTTACATTATAATAATTACCATCAATTTTCTTAAAATTTATTTAACATCCTACATTATTTCAATTGATCAAATTCTCAATAATTAAATTAACTCCAAAATAACTATAACTAACCAAAATTCATTAATTCTAACATTTACTCATAATGTCATTTCTGCAAAATACGCCAATATATATAGTATTTACTAATAATATTTTACTTAAATCCACTAATAATCTATTTATAACAACAATTCTAACTAATTAAAATTTTTAAATATTAACTATTAAAATTTCCGCTAGTATAACCGAATAATTATTTTCAACCAAAAATTATCTTAGACTTAATAATTTGTATAATAACACTTATTTTAATTTTATTCCACCACATAATCAAATCCACACACACTATATATATATATATATATATATATATATATATATATATAATTTGCTAATAATAACCATTTAATTTTTGTGCTAAAAATCATTAACTTTTGTAACAATCCAAAATTCAATCCTCAATTATTTAAAATTCACTTATAATTTAACATATAATATATCAAAATCCTTAATTAACTAATTTTCATAACTATAAAATATTAACTATAATAATTAGAATCCTATAATTAATTTAATTCACTAATTCTCATAACTAAATAGATTTCTAATTAATCAAAATTAAACAATCTCTAATAATAATAAAATCAATTCACAAAATACTAAAATTTAGCTAATTAATTTCTGAAAATTAGTTTTCCACCAAATTCTCAAATTAACACTTAATATACTCCAATTATCTAAAATTATTTAATATTGCTATAAAAATTCTGCAATTAAATTATTTATTTAGTTCAACCCCAATATTAATCTTTAATTAACCAATTCCTCAACCAATTTATTTTATCAAATTAATCTCCATAATAATATTACTCTAAACTAAAATTAATAATTCATAACCTATAACCAAATAATCAAAATCCCCAATATTACTAGTCAATTAACTATAAAAATATAAAATTTCAACCATATAATAATTCAAAATCCTATAATTAATCAATTATCACAAATAATCAAATTAACTGATTAATTTCTAAAATTATTCCCAAAATAATCAAATCCACTAATATATAAAATCAAACAAATAATTCATCAACCACACAAATAATAAAAATTAACTAATTAATCAAAAATACTTAAAATTAATAAAATCAGTACCCAAATTAATTTCACAGCCCCAAAAATCAAAGATCGGTGGCTGGGTTACTGGGCCACTGCTGCGGTTGCCTGAGACAGGTCGCACGGAGGAGCCGGCGGTGGTTGGAGGCGGTGCGACGCAAGGAAAAGGCTGAGAACGGTGGCGCGATGGGGCCAGGCTACTGGAGGCTGGAGCTGGGTCGCGGAATGGAGGAGGAGGAGCTGCTGGAGCTGACTGCTGCGGTGGCTGGCGTGAGGCGAGGCGAGCAGAAGGTGCTTCCCGCGGTGGCTATGGCGGCTACCGGTCTTGCGTAGAGAGAGACAATGAGAGAGAGGGAGGCGTTGCTGTGGTAGCCGGAGCGAGGGAGAGGCAGAGTGAGAAAAGTGGAGACCGAGTGAGAGAGGGTGTCTTTGAGAGTAGAGAGAAGGGAGCGTGTTGGCGTGAGAGAAAGAAGAAGAAAGAAAGAAAGAAAAGGGAAAGAAGGGAAAGAAAGAAAAGGAAAGGAAAAGAAAAAAAAAAATATTATAAAAAAAACAAACCTCCCAAATTAAAAGTCAGAGATAAAAAAATAATGGAGCACAATAATTTAAAAAAATATGTAATTTAAATTTAATTCAAATTAATTTAATATAATTTAAATTAATTTTGTCCAATTCAATAATTGGTCTGATTTTTAATTGATTTAATAACTTTTTAATTGATTTCAGAATGAATCAAAATAATTTTCTGTCTTAATAAAAATTACATAACATAATGTTATTGGTTAATAATTTATAATTAAATTTAAATGCAAATGTTTCAAAATAAAAATTTTGGATATTACACTTTTATTGAAATGGTATTAATAATATTCTATCATTTTTATATGGGCAATTATTGAATTTTAATTAAAAGATTTCTACTGCTATTGCTATTGTTATTGATAAGTGCTTTTTTATAAAATTATTAATTGAGTTTTAAGAGAACTGTGAAAAGTATTTTCATAAAAAACCTTGTTGATTATTATTGCTGATTTTGAAAAAATATGAAATTATATTTCATTATACTAAGCAATTTTATTTAGTGGTATTGTTTTTTAATTATCGTAGGGAAGGAGAAAGCAAGAGCTACTTTTATAGTATTTGAGTACACTGTTTTTAACTGAAATTTGATATAATGTATAATAATATTAATAAAATAGTCATTTAATTAAGCATATATGTGAAGTTTTAATTATAATACAAGCTATAATTTTGTATATGTATATATTTGTATGTACTCTTATCATTATTTACTTAATTGTGAAAAATGAGATTTGATCCAATATGTAATTGCATTTCATAGGGCTTATGGGTTATGAAACCATTCATGTGTTTGTAAAGGTAATTATTTTTTTTAATAATTTTATTGATAAAATTATTTATTTAGGTTAGTAGAGGTTATATTATATATATGTAATTAATTACTAAAAATACATTTTCTTATAGCATATGGAGAAATTAAAAGAGGATTGTAGATTTTTTTAGTCACTACATTTATTTATTCATACAAATTATAAATGAGTAAAAGAATTCTTTTTTTTTTTTAGTCCCTTGTAGTATACTTAGTGAGTATTTTTAGTTTTTAAGTACTTATTATGTATATTACGGGCGACATATCATATCTTACAGTGGGGTAGGGTGTGATACTAATACTCCCTCGTATGAATGTGTATGAGGCTTTATAGTTTGATTTTTCTCTTTTCCTTAATTAAGCAAAAATCTGACTTGGTACCCAAAAGTTTTTTACTTTCACATACACTTTGGTCTTCTTTAATCCAAAGCTAATTAATATAGGAAAAATTATTATTATTTTCCTATATATATTGAAATACAACTACTTCGTTCCTGCTTTTTTGGAAATGCTTTTTAAAGTCTTTATGTTTTCATTCCGTCAATCTTTTAGTCATTTCGTTCCATGTTGTGGTAAAAAACTAATTGTCAAAGCAAAAAAAGTCGAAAGTTAGAGAAAATAATTTTCATCCCAAAATGCCCTTATCATTATCTCTATTTTTCATCTCGAAGTCTCTCCTCTCTCAATATGAAACTTTAAGACTATACTCTTCTTCATCCTATCTTTCATAATCTTCTTCCTATCTCAAACAATAATAACAATTAGATTATACCAAGTCCTAAATCATGATTTCTCATAGCGAAATCAAAATTCAAAGCTTTTCCCAAGTGCATCCTTTAAAATTAAAAGTTATCGTGCAACATCGCAAGAAAGAGTAGCCGTCGCCACTGTCAATATGAGTTGAGCTATTGGGTACACCAAAATGACGAGATATTGGCTTAAATATGGATTTGTGGTTTAATTTGGTTTAGAGTTTTGATTTTTTATATAAATTTGTTTCGTTTATTTATAGGCAGTAGAGAATATTGAAGCTTTTCATAATAATTTGGTGATATGTATGTGAGCATGTGTCTCCAATTTTCTGTCCTTGTTGTTAGATTTCAATATTAAATATACGCAGTGGAATAATATAATTATAATAAATAATTATACTAACAGTTATCCATTTAAATAAATAAAGCAATAAAAATATATTTAGAAGAATACCTTTTTTGCAGATTCTTTGAAACTTCAATCTACGCCGCTAGGTTATCGTAAACCATAAGTCATCCAAATGTCCGACCTCTAGTAATATCCACACAAATTGACAATTGAAATACTCTAAAACTATTTTAGAGAGTTGGCAGGTTAGAGCGTATGATGGTGCTAGCCATCGTAAGCTCTCTATTTTATTTTGTGGCTATAAGCAACAACTATACAGTCTATACTATATCTTTTAACCTTAAATATGAAAATCCTAGGTTATAAATATATAAATTATAATTATTTATTTAAACTTTGCAAATAAATAAATTATAACTAAAATATACATGTGCCTATTTATTTATTTAAATAAATAAATCACGATACATATATTAATAGAATTTTCAATTTAATCAATTATATCTATTTATTTAACTATTTTAAAGCATTTGGCTTATTTAATCTAAAATTTATCTTAATAAATTTTAGATATAAATGAATTAAGTCAATACTTAACAATTTAGTTAAAATTATAATCTAATATAAATTACAATTTTGTTTTTAACTTCACAAAACTTATTTATAATCAAGTCATACTTGATTCGATTTCTTATTTTCAATTTTTCATATCAATTTCTACGTGTGTGACCTTTTAAGTTCTGAATATTAATTAATAATATTTGAAAAGTCAATGTGATTTGAGTTAACCTTTCAGTGCATGATTTATCAATATAATTAATATCCCTTCACCATTAATATTCTGATTTAATAATTAGACATGAAATGTGTCTGCTTTACTAAATCATATTAGTTCTCTTAATCTAAGCCATTGATCAATTGAATGAAATTCCAAATCTAATTTGCTAATTTCATTCTACCTTGCACAAAGATTTCCTAATCAATACTAATAGAGAATAATTAGAACATCCCTAATTTACCTAGGATGATGAATCCTTTCTTAATTACACAAGTATCTCCGTACAGTTTCTACTACGTCCAATTATTCATTGCTTATTATTCATGTAATGAATAATATGAACAAAGAATCAAAACATAATCATACCCACATACAATAGTTTAATAATTTCAAGTCAAAGGATCACTTATACAACCGTCATTTGAGTATTCCATATACACGAGCAACTCTCCATATGGAGTTCTCATGTAGGTCAATTTAGTGGACTTGTTTAAATAACAAACACGTACATATTAGTTTTAGTACATATTAGTTCTAGATATCGCATATATCTCAACTTATAAAAATAAATGCTTCCCTAAGGAAAGAACATAATATGTATAAGTCTTAACAGCTCTAATCATTGTCTAATAATGAGAACATCACTAAGGAATATTCATTTTGCAAAACAGTATTGTCTCATGGATTTTATCTTTTATCAAGATTCAATCAATAAAATATAAAAAGATAAATAAATTCTTTTTATTAATAATAAAATATTTATTACATGAAATATTATATCCAAAATATAACAAATCAAATCGGCTATAATTCATATAACTGACACTTACCACCGCTGCAGCATATATGGTGTCTCACAGGCATATCAAACACTTATATTTCTTGAACTTTCATAGAAAAATGGTTCTTATAAGGATAAAGGTAATGATGCAAACTATCTGTTCTTGCTATATTGGAAGATGTCCACTAAGTGTTTGAAATAATGCTTATGTGTAACTTGCTTCTTGACTCTCTTCATACCTAATTTAATTCATTTTATATTTTTATGATATATTAGAATTCGAAAGCAATCAATTTTCCTCTCACCCAAAGTCTTACTTCTCATCAATTCTAGGAGAGGAAATGAATTTCAAGTTGGCAATACAAGATAATAAAGTTACTCTGTTGATTTTGTGAATATTTGAATCAATTTAGGCGGATTGTATTTTGTTGTTGTTTTGTCAAGTTCAATGGTGTAAATGTTATTTTTATTTTTATTTTTTTGTGAGATCAGTGTTATAAATGTTTATCTGAATCAATTTTGAAGTGAATTGGGTTTGATTTTTATTTTAGACCTACATAATTTAGTTAATCAATTGTGTAAAGAGATAGTGAGGCATAATTTTATCTTTTCAAAAAATATTAATAGAAAAGGTATAGAAATAGGACTAAAAGATTGATGGAATGAAAACATAAGGACTTCAAAAAGTAGGAATGAAATAGTTGTATTTCAATATATATAGGGATGTAATAGTAATTTTTCCATTAATATATAAATATACGAAATTAAATCAAGTCCTTACACCTATCCTTTACTATTTAGAGAAAAAACTCAGTCTCTTTCACCATTTAACATCATGGAGCTATGCAATCGAACACTTGTGTTGGCTCAAGGAATTTTACAACCTTAATTTTTTGATGATAAATAAAAATAATAAATCAAAATGAATTATTATATAATATGCTTCTAAGGTCTTTTGTAGAAATTAATTCAACTGATCTTATTAAATTGAAGACTAGAGCTTATCTAAATGAGGATCACCAAGGCTACTTGAAGAAGTGAAGAAAATGTTGTGACTTAGTCAAATTAATTGGAATTAGTTCTTTTTGTAAAAATAGAAAGATAAATGATTCCTATTCTAGCTA
Source organism: Jatropha podagrica (assembly GCA_947857235.1). NCBI lineage: Eukaryota > Viridiplantae > Streptophyta > Magnoliopsida > Malpighiales > Euphorbiaceae > Jatropha > Jatropha podagrica. The sequence goes on along the minus strand of CANUEP010046288.1, from coordinate 1,607 downwards.
AATTTAAAATTATCTTTCTAACTTTGTTCAAATACCCAATTAAAGAATTTTTTATCTCTTGGATTATTAAAAGAGAAAATTAATTTCAAATTTTATCTTTCAAAATTAAAAATACATATCCTTTTTGGTAAAAAGATTTTTGATAAAAGTGGATCTCAAAAATCACCTTGGGCTTTGAAATTTGAAAAGACCACTTTCTTATAAAAATACAAAACCCCAATTTTTCCCCCTCTCTTACTGCAGCATTATCGCCACTTTTCTTTCTTCCCTCTCCCTCATAAATGTTAACTTCAAGCTTCTAATGGGAAGAAAATCTGATTTGATATAAAATGACTGGCAGTTTTCTTGGCAAGGCATGAGAGAAGATTTGTGTTTATTGTTTTTAAATTTCAAAAACTCTCATCTCAAGCTTTTCACTTCTTCTTCATCTTCCTTTTTTTTATGCAGTAAATGCATCACATCTAAGAGAAGAAGATGAACAAGTATTTTTGAGAGAGATATTTCAAAACTGATCTAAAAACCTTTTAAAATCTCTTTCCTAAGCTTAAATGGGCATAACTCTCTTTCTATTATTGGTTTGTGTAATCTAAAATAGAGTAGAGCAAAAACTTACATGAAAAATCTTGTGTGAGCAAAACTTGTGTAAAGTTTGTGTAGTTTAGGTAATCAAGCACCTCTCTTCTGTGTAAAGAGAAAAGCCTTGTAAGTTTTCTAGTTCTTAAATAAAAACTAGTAGGGTTAAGTTTCATCTAGTTCTTTGATAAAAACTAGAAAGGATAAGTTTGTAAGTTCTTTGAAAAACTTATGGGTAATGGTTAGTTCTAGATGTTGGACTATATCATTGTAATAGGCTTTACTCTTGCCCTTTAAAAGAGTTTGATAGTGGAGGAACTCAAGATGAATTCTTGAGGAGTGGATGTAGAGGAGAGAAGTGCCGAACCATTATAAAATTGATTGTGTGGTTTTTCTCCTCTTTTATCTCTTAGCTATTACACGTTCTCACACATTCACTTGATTACTCATTTATGCTTAATGAATCAACTCTGTAATTTGCACTGCACAATGAATATTAACTTCTAAGTTTGCTTAAATCAGTTGTTGTCTCGCAATATTTTTGCAAACTGATTTCAGTGAGCTATATTCTGCACTGGTTAAGCGATTTGCTCTAATGCATGTGACAAACGAGATTGAATGTTTAAATGCTTTATATATTATTGCTATCTGATCTGAGTTGGTATATTAGCTGCTTCTGCTGTGATTATAATATTCTTATAAAAAGATAATTTTTTTACAAAAAATACCAATTCACCCCCCTTCGATATTTGCTTATTGGGACCTACAATCTGATATCAAAGCTTAGAATTTTGATTTAAAAGGCTTAATCTCCTTAGAGTGATCCCATGGCTTCTTCCTCTAACCTTGGTGTTTATGGTCCTCTTGAAGGACAGTCCATAACTAGACCTCCCTTTGTTCAATGGTACAAACTACTCTTATTGGAAAACTAGGATGAGAAACTTTGTGCAATCTGTTGATATTGAATGTTGGAAAAATATTATAAAAGGTCCTGAAATTCCTAAGAAGGTTGTTGAGGGTGTTACCTTTGATAA